>ML777217.1:578331-609534 GCA_009831015.1 Picea engelmannii | reverse complement strand
ACAACAATGAGTAATGAGTAAATGTTGAATGCTAACTAATGAGTTTTGTGAAAGAGGGAAGTTTCGGTAAAAAAAGCCCCACACTCATTCACCCCCCCTCTAAGTGTGGTAGGTGTGTCCAACAAGCACTCATTTTAGTTATGAATGCATTTCATTTCACTCTAAAAGGTTTTCATTTTCCCACGATACGACCCTTTCAGTTAGATCTAGAGGTATAAAGCCTGAATAAACTATTTTTTAAATTTTTGCAAAGATAATATTTTGGTTTCTGTTTTTTATTTTTGGGTTGTTACGTTTTTCGATATGCGTATACTCTTTCCTTACGCCCTATGCAATCTTATCAAATAAAAAACAGAGTGGAAATAGTTTTCTTGTCTATGTATTCTCTTTGTTGTGTGCTCTGTGCGATCTCGATAAATCAGAAATAGAAGGAAATTTGCATTTTCTGGTTAAGTTAATTAAGATCTAACTCTTGTTTTGCTGATAAGAGAAAAAAAAATCTTGTGTGAAAATAGTTTTTTATGAGCACACTCTCTAAGGCTGTCTTCCACAACAACAACAACAACACCCCCAATCTTCCTTCTAATCAATATAATATGTTTTGCACTAGCTCACTTGGTTAAAAGTTGTTCTATTAAGTAAGAGGTCTTGAGTTCAAGTCATTTTTTTGTTACTTTTTAAAAAAAAGTTCATGCATCCATTTTAAAGTGTATTTCACTTAAATTATAAAAGTGAATCATTATAAGTAGCTTTAATATTTTATTTTAAAGTTATTTATTTTGCATGCAACTTTCATATATAAAGTAACTTCATTGTAAAAGAAATCCCACTTATTCTATAAAAGTGGGTCATTTCATAAACAACTTATCTATAAAAGTGAGGTTATTATGAGGGGTATCACCACATGGACCAACTTCAACTTGCCATGTGGCTCTTTGATTACCGTTTATGAATTTTTTTCAAAAGGGCATAACTTTCACATCTGAAGTCTGCTTTCAGTGTCATTTTTTTAAACTACCTATTTTTTCAATATCTTTCCATCCAGACCATCAATTTCATTGTTTAATTCCATATTCTCTACATATTTAATATGCCTTATCCTAGTGATGTTTTTCTTACCAACACCAACTACTTCCAATGGAAATCTCATATGGAGGATTTATTAAGAAGTAAAAGATTGTATCGGATTACATTGGGAAAATAAAAAGAACCCACTGATGATGACAAGTATACCAAATGGATTAATAGGAGTAACGAAGCTTGTGGACTAATCAAAATGTCTATCTCTCATGATTTAAGGTTTCACCTTAAAGAAATTAATGTCCCCAATAAAGATTTGGAAACGCTTGAAGCCATGTTTGGTAAACAAAATATTATTCAAGCTCACCAGTTGGAGAATCAATTAATGACTTTAAGTCCAAATGGTTTTTCTTGCATTTAATATTATTTATCTAAGTTCAAAACACTTAGAATTTTGTATATAGAGTGTCAACTAGATCTGAAGTAAGATCGATGCATATATGTTATTATTTCTAAGCTTGGTAGTGCATATTTTGTTTTTGTATCTACCTTTTATGCCACTATAGAATCTCTAGGGAGTGCTTATAAAAAACCCTCTCTTGAGTCATTTTGTGATTGTCTAATTTGATAGCAATATAAGCTTGTGCAACTTGGATTGATCAACACCGCAGGTACATCCAACAAAGCCTTAGTTGCCCAACAGAAAGATAAATCCTAGAATCCCAAGAAGCAACATCCTCTCCACCACAACAAGCAAAACAAGAGTCCCAAACCCTCTTAGCCAGCTTTCGCTCTTAATGGTGATAAAGAAGAAAAATCTAAAAATAAGAAGACTGATAGACATTGTAACTTTTGTGGGAAAGATGGTCATGTGGATTCCAAATGTTTTAAGAAGATGGAAGTTTTGTAAGCATTGATGAAGAAGCACAACATCAATATTGATTCTTCTTCTTCTAACACTTCTTCTCATGGACATGCACTTTCTGCTTCTGGTTTCTCCTTCAATGCAACTTCTACTTCTTCTTCTGATGTGTGGTTTATTGATTTTAGAGCATCTTATCATATGGATAAGCATAAAACCATATTTTTTGCTCTAAATGAATGTAACACCAAAAAATATTTGTTGGTGACGATAGAACTCTTAGTGTTGTAGGGTCTGGAACAAATATGATAGATAATGATCAATTCAATATGTATTATGTGTTCCAAGTATTTCCTGCAACCTTCTATCAGTATATCAAATTACTCATCCAAGTGAAGGTAAAATTGTCGAGTTTTCACCGCACCAAGTAGTAATCAAGGATCTAAAATATCCTAAGCATGTTCTTGCAACTAGAATTGTTGATGATATTACCAGGTTGTACAAGTTTGACAACTTTGGGTCATCACCTTTTCCATCAGTTTTTGTTGCTCATAGTGATGAATTGAGAAAACTTTGGCATGAGCGGTTTGGTCATCTAAATTATCGCTCATTGAAGAAATTATGTAATCAATAGATGGATATTGGTCTTCCTCTTGTTTCTTGCAGAGATGGTGTTTTTGTCGGTTGTGTTCTCGACAAACATCATCGAATTGTTTTTGACAAACATACCTCTTGGCACACCTCGGCCCATTTGGAGCTTGTTCACAGTGACTTGTGTGGTCCACTTTCTTCTCCTTCTTTTTCTGGGTACAAGAATTTCTTAACTTTCATTGATGAATTTTCTAGACACACTTGGTTTTACTTCTTAAAACTTAAGAGAAAATTTTTTGACAATTTTTTGGCCTATAAGGCCCTTGTAGAAAAGCTATATGGACATCAACTTCAAAGGTTAAGAAAAAATAATGGAGGTGAATATGTGAACAATAATTTTACAAGTTAATGCACTTCACTATACATCCAAATGCAACAAATTGTTCAATGTACACCACAACAAAACGATGTTGACGAGAGAAAGAACCACACATTAAAAGAAATGACTAATTGCATGATCCAATCTAAGGGATTAATTCTAAAGGATTGGGTGGAAGCCATTAATTGTGCAAATTACATAGTCAATTGTACTCCCACTAAGACTCTAAAAAATATAACACCAGAAGAAGCATGGAATAAACTTAAGCCAGATGTCATTCATTTCTGTGTATTTGGCAGCATAGCATGGGCTCACATTCCTGAAGAGAAAATGAAATATTTACAGCCTAAAAGTGAGAAGTGTATTTTTTTTGTATATTCTAAAGATGTCAAAGGTTACAAACTTCTTCAACCTCATTCCAATGAAATCATTATTAGAAGAGATGTCAAATTTGATGAAATCTATTGGCATGCGAGCGACGTTTGTGCCTTCTTTAGCCTCTGAGCCGTATTCGGCATTTGTGCCATCTTCTATTCCTATTTTGGTTTCTTCTTCTTCAGATGATGACAGTGAGGATGCAAATCCACCTCCACCTGCTCACCTTCCTCCAGATGAGTCCAATGAACATGAACCTGCACCAACACCACTGCTTTTTAGACGGGTCCATTCAACACAAGAAGAAGCTAGTGATCTTGTCAGTGATCCTTCAAATCAACGTCAGACTTCTTCACGGTTCCAACGATCCTCTTCTCTTTTGGCTCAATTTTTAGAGACTCGTGATCCAGATACATTTGCAGAAGCTTCAAGTCATCCAGATTGGGATACAACAATGAATGAAGAGTATCATTCTTTAATGGAAAACGATACTTGGGATCTTGTACCTCTTCTAAAAGGAAGAAAACTTGTCACATGTAAATGGGTCTACATAACTAAGTATGCATCAGATGGAAGTGTTGAAAGACACAAGGCTTGGTTAGTTTCCAAAAGGTTCTCTCAAGTTGAAGGAATTGACTATAATGAAACCTCTTCCCCTGTAGCCAAAATGAATTCCATTAGCCTTGTTCTATCCCTTTCATCCTCATATAAATGGGAGGTCCATCGGATGGATGTTAAATCCTTCTTCTTGCATGGGGATTTGCAAGAATAAATCTAAATGGAACAACCTCCTGGCTATGTCTCGAATGACTCTAGCCGTGTTTGTCGCCTTAGGAAATATCTTCTTGATACCAACTCTTCTAGATGTCATTCTGACCCCAATGTCTATACCAAGAAAGTAGGAAGTCATATCATAATCATCTTCTTTATGTTGATGACCTTATCCTCACTAGTAGTAACTCAAAAATTTTAAACCATGTGAAAACCATCCTTAAGAAGAAATTTGAAATGACTGACTTAGGCTATTTGCACTATTTCATTGGCCTTCAAGTTTTGTGAACCAAGGAAGGAATTTTTATTACATAGTCTACATATGCTTGTGACCTTCTTCGTCGCTTTCACATGGAAGATTTAAAACCATCTCCTTCTCCTTTCCAATCTGGATTTAAACTTGTTACCACCTTTACTTTTCCCAAAGTTGATGTCACTTTGTACCGTCAGTTAGTTGGTAGCCTCTTGTACTTGATTCATACCCTTCCTGGTCTTTCCTTTGTTGTTGGTCTTGTTTCTCGGTATATGCCAACACCCCATGAAATCCATTAGAAAGAAGTTAGAAGGATACTTCGATATGTCTGAGGTACATTTCAGTTTGGGATACATTACCACTCAAGGGGGACTCCTTTATTGGTTGGTTTCACTGATTCAGATTAGACAGGTGATCCTGATGATCAAAAGTCTATTGAAGGTTAAGTTTTCAATCTTGGTTAAGGACCTGTCACTTGGGCGTGTAAGAAATAACATGTTATTGTTCTTTCTTCAGCAGACGCAGAGTACCGAGCAACAACTGATGCAAGTCATGAAGCCTTGTGGCTTCGACAGATCCTTTCAGAGTTTGGATTCCAACAACAACATCCGACCACCCTCTGGTGCGACAATCAGAGTGCCATCAAGATCACCAAATATCTAGTTCAACATCAACACAACAAACACATTGAACTAAACATGCACTTCATCAGAGAGCTAATTCATGATCGAGTTATCGAAGTGCTCTTTTTCCCTACATAATATCAAGTTGCAGACATTTTCACAAAGTATCTTACAGAAGTGAAGTTTTCCAAACTTCGATCTATGTTAGGAGTTCAAGAAGTTGTCATTAAGGGGGAATAGACTCTAATGCCTCGTTCCTTCTCCTATTGTTTCATCTTTGTAAATCCTTCAATCCTATCCCAAGTTGTTCTTAAGGGGGGATGTTAGGATATTTAGACACTTAGATTTAGTTAAGACCAACTTGGTCTAATGTGTCGTAAGTAAAAGTGTGTTTCTTTAGTATGCATTTGTAGTTAGGTAATGTGGCAGTCACGATATGTTCTCGACATAGAGTGATCCGACAGTTCATATTCTCCCTGATCTTAACAACTACATTGATTAGTGGCTTAGCACCTGATTGATCCATGATCTCTATTTAAAAAACATTGATTGATCCATGATCTCTATTTAAAAAACATGGAGGGTCACTTGTAGATTGGGACAAACTCTCGTGTAAATCTCTCTATAATATTTTTCTTTTACATTAATAAATTACTCCAAATTTCCAATGCAATTACTCCAAAGCCTTGTGGCAATAATTTCACTTCACATACCTCACCCATGTGAAGTTAAAAATATAAGAAAAATCTACTAAAAACTTCTAAAAACAAACTCTAAATCCATAACCCTAATAACAAAGGAAGGAATTTTTTTACCATGGTCTAAAGGAGGTAAAGAAGTTTAACTTCCATTATAACAATTTGATGTTACATAGTAGCAAAACGATCAAGAAAAGCAAAAAATAACATAATGGTGCATTTTCAGGGGCATTTTTTGTCTTTTTCTTGAGGAAGACTTTTTTTTGGAGTGGAATAATTAGGGAGCAATCTTCCCTCCAGAGTTTCTTTTCAGGCACGTTTTCCGACGTCTCATCTGACCGGATTCAGGCCTGAAAATTTACCTGAAAAGGGGGTTTGTTTGCTCCAGAGTTATCCTACTCCTTTTTTGGGGAGGCGTTTCTACTAATTTCCATTTCCCGTTTTCCTTGTCACATGTAAATGGGTCTACATAACTAATGAATTCTAGCCAAAATGAATTCCATTAGCTTTGTTCTATCCCTTACATCCTTACATAAATGGGAGGTTCATCGGATGGATGTTAAATCCGTCTTCTTGCATGGGGATTTGCAAGAATAAATCTAAATGGAACAACCTCCTGGCTATGTCTCGAATAACTCTAGCCTTGTTTGTCGCCTTAGGAAATCTCTTCTTGATACCAACTCTTCTAGATGTCATTCTAACCCCAATGTCTATACCAAGAAAGTAAGAAGTCATATCATAATCATCTTCTTTATGTTGATGACCTTATCCTCACTGGTAGTGACTCAAAACTTTTAAACCATGTGAAAACCATCCTTAAGAAGAAATTTGAAATGACTGACTTAGGCTATTTGCACTATTTCATTGGCCTTCAAGTTTTGCGAACCAAGGAAGGAATTTTTCTTACCTAGTCTACATATGCTTGTGACCTTCTTCGTCGCTTTCACATGGAAGATTTAAAACCATCCCCTTCTCCTTTCCAATCTAGATTTAAACGTGTTGCCACCTTTACTTTTCCCAAAGTTGATGCCACTTTGTACTGTCAGTTAGTTGGTAGCCTCTTGTACTTGATTCATACCCTTCCTGGTCTTTCCTTTGTTGTTGGTCTTGTTTCCCGGTATATGCCAACACCCCATGAAAGCCATTAGAAAGAAGTTAGAAGGATATATCGATATGTCTGAGGTACATTTCAGTTTGGGATAAATTACCACTCAAGGGGGACTCCTTTATTCGTTGGTTTCACTGATTCAGATTAGATGGGTGAACCTAATGATCAAAAGTCTACTGAAGGTTAAGTTTTTAATCTTGGTTAAGGACCTGACACTTGGGCGTGTAAGAAACAACATGCTATAGTTCTTTCTTCAACAAAAGCATAGTACCGAGCAACAACTAATGCAAGTCATGAAGCCTTGTGGCTTCGACAGATCCTTTCATAGTTTTGATTCCAACAACAACATCCGACCACCCTCTGGTGCGACAATCAGAGTGCCATCAAGATCACCAAAGATCTAGTTCAACATCATCACAACAAACACATCGAGCTACACATGCACTTCATTAGAGAGCTAATTCATGATCGAGTTATCGAAGTGCTCTTTTTCCCTACAGAATATCAAGTTGCAGACATTTTCACAAAGTCTCTTACAGAAGTGAAGTTTTCCAAACTTCGATCCATGTTAGGAGTTCAAGAAGTTGTCATTAAGGGGGGACAGACTCTAATGCCTCATTCCTTCTCCTATTGTGTCATCTTTGTAAATCCTCCAATCCTATCCCAAGTTGTTCTTAAGGGGGGATGTTAGGATATTTAAACACTTAGGAGTTAGTTAAGACCAACTTGGTCTAATGTGTCGTTAAATAAATGTGTGTTTCTTTAGTATGCATTTGTAATTAGGTAATCTGACGATCACGATATGTTCTAGACACAGAGTGATCTGACAGTTCATATTCTCCGCGATCTTAAAAAACATTGATTGATCCATGATCTCTATTTAAAAAGCATGGAGGGTCATTTGTGGATTAGGACAAACTCTAGTGTAAATCTCTTTATAATATTTTTCTTTTACATTAATAAATTACTCCAAATGGTCAATGCAATTACTCCAAAGCCTTGTGGCAATAATTTCACTTCACATACCTCACCCATGTAAAGTTAAAAATATAAAAAAACTCTACTAAAAACTTCTAAAAACAAACTCTAGATCCATAACCCTAATAACAAACTCTGTTTGCTCCGAGTTAACCTACTTTTTTTTTTGAGGAGGTCTGTGGCTTAACTTTTAAATACGTAAATACCCATCATAAAATTCGTTAAAATCTCTGATACATTCCATGAAAACCGTCGAATCTAAATTATGTATTTGTTGTCAAATTCCAACCCTTTATGGAACTATAGCATTGATGAACAAATTCTAAAAGCATCGACGAAGTAAGAAATGTAGAATTAACGATCTCATCTCAAGAAAGCCATATTAGATTTTCACGCAGATGGGAATGAGTAGGAGGTTCTTCCAGTCGTGTACCCATGGCATTCTCAATTTTTTATCTCTTCAAATTCCACGCTATTTTACTGCTGCACTATTTCCCTCTCTGCCTCATCCTCACCAGAGCGAGCAGCCTCCAGCCCACTACTCAATCTGTGCTTGCAAGAAGGAATTCAGCGTCAATAGCTCTACCCCTCTTGTCCATACCAGTCTCAGCATCTCCATCAACACTGTTAAATTCTCTAGCTGCCAACGCAATACGAAGGAGATCAAACTACAGTGAATCCTCAGTTTCTCTGTCCACAGCACAGCTTTATTTTC
Source organism: Picea engelmannii (assembly GCA_009831015.1). NCBI lineage: Eukaryota > Viridiplantae > Streptophyta > Pinopsida > Pinales > Pinaceae > Picea > Picea engelmannii. The sequence goes on along the minus strand of ML777217.1, from coordinate 601,161 downwards.
ACTACAATGTATCTCTTGCAGTTCCTATAATGTTAGGAACCCCGCCTCAGGAGGTACTAATGGAGATCGATACAGGCAGCGAGCTTTCATGGGTTCAATGCAATTCCTGTAATGGATGCTCCGCGGGCACCCAATCTTCCCTCTTTAATCCATTCGTATCTGCTTCCTACACAGAGATACCCTGCACTTCCCTGGTATGCACAGAAGAAACCAAAGATCTCCCATCTCCAATCTACTGTGATGACAGAAAACTCTGCCACTTCACATGCAACTACGCAGATGGCAGTAGCGGCGAAGGAAATCTGGGGCGAGAAAATGTTACTCTGGGGAAAAACCTCACAATACAAGGTATGGTATTTGGTTGTGTTAACTCTAGTTTTCTCAATAATAATTCTAGTGATAGTGATCCCCAGCTGACCACAGGTCTAATGGGTCTGAATCAAGGTGCTCTGTCATTCGTACAGCAATTGGGAAGCAATTACCCCAAGAAATTCTCTTACTGTATTTCAGATTCTGTGAACTTCCCGTCGTCTTCAGGTGTTTTGATCTTTGGAGATCAATCGCTGTATTCTAATAGCTCAATGCAGTATACGCCTCTGGTAAATCTTTCTCAGCCACTTCCAGATTTCAATAAGGTCGCCTATAGTGTTAGCCTTCAAGGTATTAAGGTTGGAGACAAGCTTCTTCCATTGCCAAAGTCTGTATTCATGCCAGATAACACAGGAGCTGGGCAGACCATGATGGACTCTGGTACACAGTTTACGTTTCTCATGGGCCCTGTTTACAAGGCATTGAAAGAGGAATTCATGCTTCAGACTCAAGGCCGTGTGCCTTTCTTCAAGAACGGGGATTTCAGGTTTGAAGGAGTGCTGGACTTGTGTTACAGCCTCCCTCAAATGGCCGCGTTTCCTGTGCTTCCTCCTGTGACTCTTGTGTTTGATTCTGTAGAAGTTAAGGTGGAAGGGAACCAGCTGCTGTATCGAATACCAAAGGAGAACATTAATGGCGAAGATCATGAGATGGAGGCTGTTTACTGTTTCTCATTTGGGAATTCAGATCTGGTCCCTATTGAAGCAAGTGTCATTGGAAACTATCACCAGCAGAACCTCTGGATAGAATATGATCTGGAAAATTCTCGGATAGGGTTTGCTCCTGTTAACTGTAGTTTGTATTGATAGATTTAGCAAACAGCCCGAACCTGGAGATCACACTTTCAAGGTTCCAATTCTGCCACATCAGTCAGATCTCTCAATATGCTTAGAATCAATAAGCAGACTTAGGAAGTTTACCTAAATCTAATACTAATTTTCTAGAGCCATTCTGATCTGAAAAATTAGGTATTCTGTTCATTCAAGGAAATGTGGTTTTTTATGTAAAATTACTGAATTCTGTTTACCTAAATCAATAAGCAGACTTAGGAAGTTTACCTAAATCTAATACTAATTTTCTAGCGCCATTCTGATCTGGAAAATTAGGTATTCTGTTCATTCAAGGAAATGTGGTTTGTCAATGGATTGTGTTTATATAAAATTACTGAATTGGCATTCTGGTTTATTGGTGTGTCAGAGACTCAGATTGATATAAATCGAGGTTAACAGTTCGGATATAAAATGGAGTGAGTTAATAATATGACAAATTCAATCTTTGGGAAATGGAGTGAGTTAATAATATGACAAATTTAATTTTTTTTTAAATTTTTGGAGTTGAATTTTGTGTGAAATCTTATTTTCTGTTAATTGATGAAAATTTAAGTCAAAAATTTTGTTTGCTTTGATTAATTTTATGATTATTCATTTGTTTGCCTTGGTTAATTTTATGATTAATAATATGACAAATTCATTTTTTTAGGAAATGGAATGAGTTAATAATATGACAAACTCAATTTTGGAGTTGAATTTTGTGTGAAATCTTATTTTCTGTTGATTGATGAAAATTTAAGTCAAAAATTTTGTTTGCCTTGGTTAATTTTATGATTATTCATTTATTTGCCTTGGTTAATTTTATGATTAGTCATTTATTTGCATTGGTTAATTTTATGATTATTCAATTTGAAGTTGTTAAATTATTAATTTATTTTATTTTCTTAAATATAAGATTAAATTGTAATTTAGAATTTTTTATAAAATTAAAAGTTAAGTATTTTTTATATAAGATGATTTATTTAAATTTTAGTTATAATAATATAGAATATTGATATTTAATAAATATTAATAATTTTTTAAATTGTTTTTAAATATAATTTTTAATTATTTTTAATTGGTTAAGTTTTTGTTTGTGTTTGAATTTAAGAAAATAGTTTAATGAAAACTGAACTGGACATTTTTATAATTTCAACTTCAACTTATTTTTTTTATTTGATTTGAATTTTTGTCTATTTGAAATATTGAAATTTTAAAAGCATTTTACACAGTTTATCTTCAACAATTTCAAACATCAATATATGAATAACTGTGAAATAAACAACTCAGTTTTAATTATACAAAATAGTATAACTACACTTTCTAAATCTTAAAATTGTATCAATAAAAACCATGTTTTCAATAAAAACCTTATAGGGAAAATTAATTAGCTTTTTTGGCACTTTGAAGACTATTTTTTCTATGTGATTTTGTCCTAAATTCAGTGAGAAATGGTTAAATCTGCATATTTGAGTGGCTAAGTTTGTATAATTAGAATGCCTTGAAATATACAACAAACTGAATTCATTTATGCATTCAAACAATAGAGAATAGAATTTTTGTCCAAATTTACATGGACATGGCTAGATTTCGGGAAAAAAATAAAATTAGAACGTTCAAGCGACCCATTAAAAATGAACTCACACAAAGTTGAAAAATGGCACTGACAACATTTGTTGGAGAAATGACAGATGTCCAACTGTACAAAAATTCAATATGTACAAACCTCAAGGCCTACCATAATCTATTCAGCAAAGAGTTTGTTGAGAAGCTGGGAGCTATTATTGTAAAACTTCACAGGAAAAGGGCCGAATACAAAAGGCAGATGAAAAAACAATCTATACCATAGGCTATTTTTAGCCTCTTGGACGTTAAAAAATATTTCTTTCTTTCTTTCATTCATATTCAAAACCATACTTCGTAGGTTGTACCTGAGGTATTGATATTGGAGCAGAATAAGGATTTTGATATCCAGTGTCAGAATTTAACAGGATTTCCGACGTCCACAGACCATTAAGTCCGAGGCCATTAACAGTAGCGTATGACTACTGAAAGTACGTTGTTGGTCCACAGGGGATTTTGGTGAGCAAATCACACGGCAGGCCCAAATAGACTTTCATGGCCAGATTTAGGGATTTAGGTGAACTGTTCAGGTCATTCATTTATATCGTTAGAGATGGGCGTTGGGCCACTGCTTCTTCCATTTATTACAGTCAATGCACTCCGCTTCGAATGCACCGTCAGGCATTTAACTTAACGGTGCATCACGTAATTGCACCGTGACGCATTTGCATCCCTTAGTTGCTTGAACGCGTGAATGCCACGAAGCTTCCAATTTCATGGCTGCTAGTTGCGAGTCTCTCAAACTTCAACTCAATAAGAGTATTGTATGACAATAATGTATATAGATTTTTGTGCAAAATAGAAAAAGGTTCTGGGTTTTTCACATGCACGTATATCGATAAAAAAAAATGTTTTTAATTTTTTAAAAGTATATGTATTTTTTTTGGAATTATCACTGAAATTTAAGTATATGTAATTATGTCGAAAGACGTACACTGTTTATGTGTTTACTTTTTTACATTTACCTAATCATATTTAAAAATTACTTTGATAGCTAACTGATTGCCAGAAATAAGTGATTAACATAAATTAAAATATTAACACCAGATAAATGAAGAGCAACAGTTTATTTGTTAATCAATAATAAAATTTAATAAATTTTTTACCAGCCGATACCTTTCGGCGTTGTCCAGCTGTTGTATTAGCAGTTGTGCTAGTTGTTAGTGAAATTGAAATTTTTCATTTTGTTCAGTTGTATTTTTTAATGTAAAAATGTATTCAGTGCTTTGAAAATTTATTATTATTATTATTGGATTGTACAATTTTAATAACTAATATTTACAATTTCATCGATTCTTTTAATTTTTTAAAATTTTTAACTAAATGTTTACACCACTACTTTAATTTTTTGGAACATATTATCAATAAACAAAAGTAAATAGAAAAAAACAATTAAAAAAACAATCCAAGTTCCTTACACTAAGAAGCCTAACGTTGTAAGACTAGGACAGAGCCTATGAATATGTTAACATGTTAATATAAGAAGAATAGTGTAGAGTTACCAATTGGTTTTTGGAGAAAAAACAAGAAAACATGTAAGAGAGAAGTAGAAGGGCAACAACATAAACTATGATTATTGAATTATGTGAATTAATATTAAATTAAGAGAGTTTTATCTTGCTTAGCATTTAGAAAAGAGTAATTTATTCTAAGTAGTAATCTAGTTTAATATATTTTAACTAGTAATTTAATCAAACTAAGTTAAGAAAAATTGAAAGTGATGAAGTAGAAAGAAGAGTTTTATCTTGTTTAGCACCTAGAAGAAAGTAATTTATTCTAACTAGTAATCTAGTCTAATATATTCTAACTAGTAATCTGATCAAACTAAGTTAAAAAAAATTGAAAGTGATGAAGTAGAAAGAAGACATTTAGTTCATATTTTACATTATTTGTTTCTAAATTAACTTAATTAAACTAAAATGTTCTAAATTAACTTAATTAAACTAAAATGTTATAAAATGAAAGAAGGAATGGGTTGAAAAGTAAATTTTTATCGAAAAAATTAACTAACAAGTTTATTTAAGAGATTCTATTTCTTGTGAATTAGAGTGAGAGATAGAGAGATCTACTTATTTTTTAATGGTAAATTCATTTTCATAGATAAGTTGTGAAACTTTTAACTATCAAAATTACACATTTGAAAATGAAAAGAGAAAGCAAAGAGAAAACAACAAATTAAACAAAACAAAGAGAAGTTAAGTATAAAAAATCCCTTAGTATTAACTTGCAAAATGACAAGAAAGGCTTCTCTTTCTCTCGAGTTATAGATATAGTAATATGAAAATGGAATATGCAATCAAGCAATCCAAAAAGAACAATAAACAAAATAAGGACACGTTGGGTTGAAGAACAATAAACAATAGTTTTTTCTTGAATATTTAAAGTCTCCTTAACATTGTGCTACAAATTATTAACCTAAAGTTTTGTTTTTACTCCATTATACAAAAATAAAAAATAAAATGATTAATTTTCCTCAAATATATACATTAAGATAGGGGAATAACTTTACCCTTAATTAAAAAGACATGTGATTTTGTTTATAGCCAATGTAAAGGTTACAGTCACTATTACATTCACTATGATCTTTACAGAATTCGTGGGCTTTTGTAGAAAACAATTCTTTATTTAGTTGTTTAAAATTTACTTAAAAGATGAAAATTTTAAGAATTATACAAATTTAGGGAAAAAACAAGGAAGTTGAATCCCCAAATGTGATTACTTTCCAATATAATTGGTCAATGTTGATTACACATCAAAGGGGATTAATTAGGCCAGTTAAGGGCGTTCCACTCATTCAATTAATAAAAATGAGACTTGAAAGATTAAGTTTAATCGTTTTTTACTTCATGGAATGTCTATATAGCATTGTATTTGTGTCATCCACTAGTTTCATGTATCATTTGTTATTGTATTAGTGTTATATGGCATAGTTTATGTTTTATTTGTGTCAATGGAGTATCATTTTTTTCAACCCTATAGTAAACCTATTGTATTAGTGTCATATGGGCATCCTTTAACCTATAGTAAACCTATTGTATTAGTGTTATATGGGCATCCTTTATGTTGTATTTATTTGTGTCAATGGAGTATCATTTTTTTCAATCTTATAGTAAACTTACATTGTGTTAGGGTTGTTTTATAAATTGTTGTCTTTAATATGTGTGAGCTACATTGCTTGTATTATTAATAAACTTGTATTGTGTTAGCATTGTTTTATAAGTTGTTGTCTTTGATATGTGTGAGAGTTTCATTGCTTGCATTATTAGTTGTATTATATATTTTGATTTAATTTATGTTTCAATATTTTTTTTTTTTGTCATGTTTGCATCCTTGTTGCATTGTGAATGTGTTGTTTTATAAGTTGTTTTATTTGATATGTGTGAGAGTTTCATTGCCTATATTATTAGTTGTATTATTTATTTTGATTTAATCTATGTTTCAATATTTTTTTTGTGATGTTTGCATTCTTGTTGCATTGTGAATGTGTTGTTTGTGGGCCTCCATATTTTTTTTGTGTTTTTTTTTACAAACTAGTGTGTTATAGTTGCTTCTATTTTCAGAATGTTTGTGTTATAGTTGCTTCTATATTGTACGCACCTCTAACAAGAATGCACACAACCTTTAAAGGTGATGGTGGCTATAATTGAGTTGCATTCTATAACTGGTGTTCAAGTTGGTAAATTAAGCCATAGATTGCTTCAATTCTTAGTAAATCAAAGTGTTGAACAATTTCCTTAGCCACCTTCTATGGTTGTGCCATGGTTGAAAGTTCCTCATTCAAGTTTATGCAACTGTTGAAGACAAAGAATGTTTGAGAAACAAAGAATGACAAGGTTTAAAGGATAGTTTGATATGTAGTAGGATGCTTTTGGATTTCCAATATAATACAAGGCTTCATGTTTCCTTGGTTTGATCAAATTCATATTGTTATTGTGTTTGCACATGTGGTCTCTTCTAGGTCTATGCACTAAAAAGAATATAAACTACAAAGGGTTGTGGCACATAACATGTTAGCCTTGTATGCTCATAAGTGATAAATGAATGGTCAATAATGCTCACTCGATCTGTTATCTTTGAAGTTTGAAAGGTATTGTTTCAACTATCGCACGTGGTAGTGCTAAAGTGAGATGTATGCATATTCCTTACTATTAGAGTGTTGAAAAACATGGTCAATAAGCAAAGTATTGCTTGTTTATCTTTGAAAATTGCATCCCTTTGATTGTTAGAGTGGTGTTGGAAATTTAATGCCCAACTCAAAGTAGGAGCATATTCCCATTGCCTTGTATTCCAGTTAAGAGACCATCAAGATAGGGGTGAAAATTCTTGAATTGGAGGATTGATGTTCATGTTTTCACATTTCCTATATCATGTTTGAATGACAATGGATATGCTTGAGTTTTGTTGTTTCAGAACACTTGGACAACTAGAACAATGAGAACTCTTGGGATATAGTCATTCATGCACAGAGCATTGATTGGTAACTGCCTTCTCATTAAAAGAATTTAAGTAAAACCATTCTTGCATGCCTTTTGAGTAATAGTGAGCAGAGAAGTTTTCACCTAGAATTGCAATATGGAACATAGGCCTTGTAATCAATTTTAAGTAGATTTTATAGAGGCTAGAATACATTTCCATAGAGGATCCATGTTGGTGAAGCAAGTGGGATATAAGTACCTTGTTTATGGATCATATTGGTATCATAGTAGTTGAATTCTTGATTGTGATGAAATTGTTCATACTTTGAAGAGAGAACACACTCAACATGGGCAAAAGAAATAGAGAAAAGTTGGAAAAATGAAGGGCCATCAATGTTTAGCTTTAAGAAAAGAACAAGCACTTAAAGGAACAGGTCCTGATGTATGAATAGAGGATCAAAAATATGCAAAATAACCTTGAGAGATCAACGAGACTACTGGAAATGCTACATAAGAAATTTTTTGAATGCCAAGACTCCCTCACAATTGTCATGGAATATTGGGACAAGAACATAGTTCATATTGTACACTTGGGAGAGAAGGAAGGTGGAGGACAACATCACTCAGATGATGACTCAGTTGCAACAAGAGTTGGAAAGGAAGGTGGAGGCATTGAAAAATCTACAAGAAGTTGTCCAAGAGACCAAGAAAGAAAAACCATTTTCCATTGCCACTATTGAGGCTAGCACCATGGTCGAGACAACTCTGGTGAGCTCCACTTCCTTAAACTTGTCACAATAGCACTTGGGTGATTTTGAAAATCATACCAAAGGAATTAGTTCCAATATATTAAGGCATATGGGCTATGATGGACATAATGTAGGAAAGAGAAGACGAGGCATCCTAATCCCCATTGTAGCTACACCCATGTTCAAGCATTAACGCTTAAGTTTAGATGAAAGAGGGGGAAATTTCACTTTTTTTAAGGTGAAATACATGACATAGTTGGCATGGTCATTTGAAGAAAGATCGATAATACATGAAGGTTGCACCCCACTACTAACTTAACATTAACATGGTGGATTGAATAAGGGTAGTGTTAAGAAGATCTTAAGGATTCAACCTTATCCAACACTTAGAAGAAGTGGCAAGCCGATCAAATAGGGAAAGAAGGAGAAGAATACCAAGAGGATTACATCAAACAAGAAATTCCTCATTTGTCACTTTTGCAAGAAGAAAGGCCATAGTGTTTCCAATTGTTGGTACTCAAAGGTATGTTCACTCTATGGGAAGGAAGACCATTAGGTTGCATCTTGATAGGAGAAGAAAGCTAAAGAAGACTTCTCCAATCCAATAGTGAAATCAGAGGCACATGTAAAGGAGGAGTATTCCAGGAAATCCATGTAGCAACAACAACAATTTTTTCCATCACTGCAAGTCGAGTGGTCATTAGGAAGAAAAGTGTTGGTGACTTCATCCATAGCTTCACCCTAGAAAATACACAACCAAGAGAAGAGAGTGGAGATTGAAGAGTAAAGAGAATGGATAGTTCCCTACATCTCCAACCCAAGGAGCATAAGCTATCCAAGGAGTTGTTGCAACACAAGAGATTATCCTTGCCAACTAAGAAAACATTCAATGTTTGGTGGAAAGTAGGAGAGAGAATATAAGGATATCAAGCATGGGTTGAAATTTTTTTCATTGCAAGCTTGATGGAGAATGAATTGCCAACAAATGAACCAACTTACTAATGATCAATACTCCTACAACCAACATGTAGGGGTATGGAATATGGTCATTCAATTGACATGGTCATACATATTTGTTTCCATGATGGGAAGCAATTGTTCCTAGTAGAAGAAAACAACCGCATGACCTATTTATGACATGGAATGGATTGCTAGGGTCACACTGCACAAGAAAACTAGCATTTGACTTAGCTTCATCGACTACCAAGATGAACCATCTCCAAGTCTGAGAGAGATGGGAATGAATGTTGATTGCAAATTTTGGATCTGGAGATCATGAAGAGCTAAGAGTTAGTGAGCAAAATTCTGCATTGTGGGAATAAGTGAGCGAAGAACTAGAGCTAGATCCATATCAAATACTAGAGCTGGTGGCTAGAGCCATGAGCCAAAGCTAGAGCAAGATTCAAAGTTGTATCCATGATCCATAGTCAAATCCATGTTCTATAGAAGCAAACTACATTGATCTAGATTGGTTTCCTTTGAACTTTTGGAGAACCAAAAGCCTCTTAATGGGGAGGTGTGATCCAAAATGGATATGAACTCTTGAATGGTTGTAAGATTCGGTACCTAAAATCCAATTCGAAAATTTATGAAAGTTAGACAAACGATGGAAAACAATGAAAATGCAAAAAATGAATAAGACGAGATAAAAATAGAGAATTAAATGAAAAGAAAAAAATAATAAAGGAGAGAAAAGAGTGAGGATCAATGGGAAATAAAGGGTCATGCCTATTGGTCTTCCATTACCCCAACTCTTTCTATTTAGTGTTGTATTTTCATTCTTGAAGGGTCTTTTGGGCCAAGGAGGAGAATACACGAAAGAGCCATATGTTGCATTGTACTAGAGATTATCGAAGTAGACTGAGCAACAATTCAAAGCAGGTTTTCCCATTTGGGTTTCTAGGATATTGTTGGTTGTGGAGCCTAATTATCTTCCTGATTCAGAGGTTTTTTTCAGCCGTGTTTGGACCCCATTCCCTAACATGGGGAGGGGGGAGATTCCCCCCCACAACTATCACCAGGGGGGTCCAGGGGGGGGGGCAACGATGCCAAAGTGAAACCCTAGTTTTCACAAAGTTCCATAAGTACCAAAAAACCAAAGTACCAAAAGTACCAGAAGTACCAGAGTACCAGAAGTACTAGAAGTAGCAGAAAACTAGAACCACCAGTGCAAAAATCCGTAGATCAAGTTTGAAGTGGTAAAACTTGGATTTTCAGAAATCTGACTGTACCAACATACTTGCCTCAGTCCAGTGCATCTTTTGGTGAGTTCAGTTTTCAGATCCAAGAAATTTGATTTTTCTATTATTTCTATAGCCTAGAGGGCTAGGGTTTCTACTGCAAGAAAGAATGGCTACCAGCATGAGGGTAGAAGACAGGCTGGAAGGATCTAGAAAATTCAGATCTTGGAAGCATAGGTTGTAGATGATTCTAGACGAGAATGATCTCCTAGAACATGTTACAGTGGGTGTACCAGAACCAGATGAAGAAGAGAAAAAGACCAAGCATAAGAAGAATGAAAAGAAATCAAAGAGAATTGTGTTAGATTCAGTAAATGATCACTTGACCCCTCATATTTCCAAACTACAGACATCAAGACAAATGTATGAAGCACTCAGAAGGTTATATGAAAGCAAAGACATTAGCCAGAATCTTTCCTTAAAGAAATCAACTTCGTAATATGAAGATAGAAAACTCAGAATCTGTCACATCCTATCTTATGAGAGTTTCTCATATCAGAGATCAACTTACAACTATTGGAGATGTCATTAGTGACAAAGATATTGTAACCACAACCCTAAATGGGTTTCCAACATTTTGGATTCCTTTTGTACAAGGAGTGTGTGCAAGAAGCAAGTTTGATCAGTTATGGGCAGATTGCACATACGAAGAATCTAGACTTGTAGACCAACATAAGAGATTAATTGTTGATGAAGAGGAATCTCTTACAACTCAAAAGAACAAAAGAAGTTCCTTCAGGAAAAACAGTAAAGAAGCTAACTCCGTAAGAGTTCTAGATAATAAGAAAGATGTTTCAAAGATCAGATGCTACAGCTGTCAAAATTTGGGGCACTTTTCCTATGACTGTCCTCAAGGAAAAGGGAAAAGAAAGTATCAAGCACATGTGGCAGAGGAAGAGGAATATCCTCCCTCAAAGAAAGCTTTATCAGAAATTGAGGGTTATGTACTTTAAGTTGAAGATAGTTGATCTAAAGAAAGATAGCAAATGGTGGAGTCCGTGGAGCCTCCCCACACAAAAACAAAAGATAAGTATTCGTGTTTATTTCTAGTATCTTGTTTACTTTAAATACTTTATCATTACAAGTTAGATATTTTTGTGATAATTTTAATTAACCTCATTTTACTTCAGTATCTATGCAGACTTATGAAGGAAGTATCAAAGAAGAGGATGAAAGAAAGAGATAAAATATTTATTTCAGAAAGCATATTGTAAGTAAGTTTACAGGTCTTGGAAGAAATAACTTATGTCGTAACTTGCAGAAGTTAGACAATGTGAGAAGGACGTATGATATGGTGATAGTCAGTAAAGATTAGACATTATCTAGTATTGATATAGGAGCAGGAGGGTCCTAAAGATGTAGAACATAAATGTTCAAGATGAAGAAAAAGATGGATACTCATATATAGTTGATGAGATGAAGGTAACTACAGGTTGCTCCAGTATTGTTCTTATAGATGCAGAGGGAGCAAGTTGATCCAGTATGATGACAAAAAGAAAGAAATATTCGAACTCAAGAAGGCACCTAGGATATTACAGAAGAGAACTTCAAGGATGATGATTTGAAGCTATCATTTTGGTGCAAGAGGGAGCCATGTCTCCAAGTTCAAAATGGAGGATCGTGATTTGATGCAGTTAGGAAAGAAGATGGATGGTGCCCAGATATTTTGATCAAGATGAAAGTTATACAGTAGATGGATGGTGCCCAACAGATGGGTAGCATGGTATTATACCATGGAAATATTTTGAACCACAAGAGATTTCTTTAGATCCCATAGCTAGACCTTCGTAGAGAAGGAGAAAGAGAAAAGAACTTCGTAGAGAAGGAAAGAGAAATCCCACAGGTAGACCTTCATAGAGAAGGAAAAGAGAAGAGACCTTCGTAGAGAAGGGGAATGAGAAATTTTCCAAGGTTGGCCTTTGTCCAAGTGTTGAGTTTTGGATACTCTAGGGACATGCTAGAATACCCTCGTAGAGAGGAATGTGGATGTTTCTCCAAGGGGCAGCGGGCAGATACTCTCCTCTGGCCAAGGATTGAGTAGTCTGGAACACAAACCTTGACCATGTGGAATGGTTAGTTGGATCTTGAGCTTTGTGTCGTGATCCTGCATGGATCATGGAAAGGGAGTCTAGTCTTGCCCAGGCTAGTATCTTAGCTTCTCTAGTTCATCTGGGATGACTAGGAGTGAAGCTATGGTAGTATTCCTCCCTAGTGGATGGGTGAGATAGATGACTACAAAAGAAGGGAGAACATAAAAGGAATGGAAAAACTCATAGAATATCTTATGTGTGAAGATAAGACATCTTCTGTGTGAAGATAAGATATATTATGTGTGAAGATAAGAAAAAAGTATCTTATGCGTGAAGATAAAGAGAACAAAACTTCCGATCATTTATAGATATGTCAGTCAATGATCATGATGCCAGATGACCAAGTGGATTATATTGATGCCTCCTGTTATCCAGTTGATGATGTTACCCAGTTGATGATGTTGCCCAATTGATGATGTTATCCAGTGGATGTTGTTGCCTAGTTGATGTTGACATCTGGTGACCTGTCAAAAGATAAAGAATATCCTTCTTGTTAAGAGGGAGTATTAAAATATTGTGTAACTGCAAAGAATATTCTTATCCCCTTTTGTGGATAAAGATAAAATATATTTATTATTGATTAGATCATTTCCCTTTTGTGGATTGATCATGTCAGGCATTGTAATTAACCAAATCCCCTTTTGTGGATGGGTCAAACCCTAATTGTAATAGGCATAATGAGAAGTTGGCCCCCATATTAAATAAAAGTGGTTCTAACCACCTAGAATGAGAAGTCAGCCCTACTAGTGAAAAGACACTTCTGTTCACACCTTCCAGATTGTATAAATAAGAGAGGCCAATGCCTCATTTAGACATACACTCAACTCACTCATATAGTGCACAAGTATTGAAGGAAGCTGCAGTTACTAGTTGCCGAAAGAAGGAAGAGAGAGAGAGGCGCATCCTTGGGAGAGGAATTTCTGTGTTGTTTGGTTCATTGTCTTGGCATTGTATTGGCTATCTATATTAAGGAAGTTTTGCTGGTTTTTCTACCCCATGAGGGTTTTCTAGGATAAATGTTGTGTACTCTTGTGATTGTATTTCTCTCAGTGATCCTATTTATTCTATTGTTATCTAGTAAATTGAAAGTAACCTAATAATAGCAGAAACTTTAACACAACACCCCTGAAGTGAAATTTTGGGAAAAATTGCCTTGTAAAATATTGTAATTTCGTAGTCAATCTGGACCATTCATTATAAGGTCACAAATCTGATGGTAGAAGTTATTTTAGGGTTTTTTTCTTAGAAGGAAACCCTCTCTTATGAGGGAATTATATTGTAGTTGTGTATCATGGAAAATATCATATTTTGATATAGGAGACTATGAGATAAAGAAGAGGAAGTTACAATGAGTGTGTTGTAGGTTGTATCCCTTCATTTTGTTGGATAATAAAAAGGAAGGACCTGGAAATTTCTCTGATGGACATAGCCCACACTGGGTGAACCACGTATATCAAAGTATATATTGTGTTGTGTATCTTCTATGTTTTATTTCTTCATTTTTTTTATTTTATTGTTCCGTGATCTTATTTTTCTAACAACTGGTATCAGAGGGAAAGCTAACTTGTAGGAAAAGAGGGTTCCTGGTTCGAGTGTAAAAAATGGCGGAAGATGGAAAGTTTAGGGTTGAGAAATTTAATGGCCAAAACTACTAGCTATGGAAGATGTAGATGGAAGATTATTTATATCAGAAGGACCTATTCCTTCCATTGGGTGGAATAGAAAAAAGGTCGACATCCATGAAGGACGAAGAATGAGAGGTTCTTGACAGAAAGGCACTAGGAATGATACAACTGAGCTTGGCATCATCAATGGCTTTCAATATTTCAAAAGAAAATACAACGAATGAGCTAATGGATGCATTGGATAAACTGTATGAAAAACCCTCGGTGTCCAATAAGGCATTTCTAATGAAGATATTATTTAATATGAAGATGTCAGAAAGTTGGTCTATTGCAGATCATTTAAATGAATTTAATACGGTTACTAATTAGCTAAGTTCTATAAAAGTGGACTTTGATGATGAGGTCAGGGCTCTTCTAATATTGTGCTCATTGCCATAAATTTGGAACATCTTGGTCACAACTATAAGTAACTCTGTCTCTTTTTCAAACACTCTAAAATTTGATGATGTTGTTGGTGTTATCCTTAGCGAGGAAATGCGATGGAAAATCACAAGTGAGACATCGGGTAATGTGTTAAACATGGAGAACATGGGACGATAAAAGGATAGAGGAAAGGGCTCAGGGAACCGTGGGAATTATAGGAAGGGAATACCCAAATCTAGACTAGGAAAGATAGAGTGCTGGAATTGTGGGAAGAAAGGACATTTGAAGAAAGACTGCAGAGATCCAAAGAAACAAAGAGATGGACAATAAGAGAAAAATCAAGAAGCAAATGTAACAGGTGATGTGTTACAAGATGCTTTGATGCTTTCTGTAGATAATATTTATGATTCTTGGGTAGTAGATTCAGGGGCTTCAGTTCATGCCACACCCCATAGGAATCATTTTCTAGATTATGTTCAAGGTGATTTTGGACAGGTTCATTTGGGTGATGATGCACCATGCAAAATTGTTGAAATGGGTAAGGTACAAATAAAGAAAAAGAATGGAAACCAATGGTTGTTGAAAGAGGTAAGATATGTTCCAGAGCTAAGGAAAAATATAATTTCAATAGGGAAGTTGGAAAGTGAAGGGTGTATATCTATATTTACAGACATGGATGATTTTAGGGGCTAAATTTCGCTCATGGGCTAATTTTCCATGGTTTTTCCCCAAAAAATATTCTCTTTTATAAAAATGATTCACCCAAATTAAGAAGAAAAAAAATATTTTACCCTAAAAATTGCCAAAATTTTATATAAACTATATAAAATCCTTAGAAATTTGAATATTTTTACAAAAATATTGCCAAACATTTATAGTTGGCATATGAAGGATTAGTAAGATTAGTCAAGGTTTCTACATTTTAAAATAAATTTCCATCCTTAAAATCATCCTTGTTTACAGATAAGGCATGGAAGGTCACCAAAGGATCACCAGTGATAGCAAAAGGAGAGAAGGTAGGTACATTGTATTTATGTACTGATAATATCGATTCTTCTATATCTTTTGCTTCTACGGGAGTGGATACAACACTTTGGCATCATAGGCTTGGAAACATGAGTGAGAAGGGGATGCATATACTTCACAAAATAAATTTGTTGCCAGGTCTTAAACAAATTGATTTGGATTTATGTGAGCATTGTGTTTATGGAAAACATAAGAGAGTCATATTTCTCAGAGTTGGAAAAGAAAAGAAGAAAACAGTTAAAGGTTAGAGCTTGTGCATACAGATGTATGGGGACCAACTAAGGTATCATATCTTGGTGGATCTCATTATTATGTTACTTTTATTGATGATGAAACTAGAAAAACTTGGGTTCATTGCATTCGACAAAAATCTGACGTTTTTGATACTTTTAAGAAATGGAAAGCTTTGGTTGAGAATGAGACAGGAAAAAGGTTTAAGTGTCTTAGATCAGACAATGGAGGTGAATATTGGAACAAAGAGTTTGATGATTATTGTTCATACCATGAGATTCGTAGAGAGAAAACAGTTCTAGGAACACCACAAGAAAATGGTGTGTCAAAAAGGATGAACGAGACAATCATGGAGTATGAGATTGCATTCTGGGTTTCCCTTACAATTTTGGGTAGATGTTGTAAATATTGTTGTTTACTTAATAAACAAAGGACCTTCAAGCTCTTTGGATGGTGAAATTCCAGAGGAGGCATGGATAGATAAAAAGGTAAACTATTATTTTTTTAAGACTTTCGGTTGTGAAGAATTTGTCCATATTGATAAAGAAAATAGAACAAAGCTTGAGGAAAAATCCAAGAAGTGTACCTTTATTGGATACAATGTTAATGATTTTGGTTATCGCTTACGGGATTATGAAAATCAAAAAATAATTAGAAGTAGAGATGTCATATTCAATGAGAAGGTCATGTACAAAGATCAGTTGCAGGGAAAGAAACAAAAAAAAGAAAAACCATAATACACAGTGCTTGATGAGATCACTAAAAAATAAATTCCAAAGGTACAAGAAAATCAAAATGTACAACAAAAAGAGAAATAGGTATCTCAAACTCCTACAAGTTTTGTTAGAATATATACTAGGTTAAGTATAACCCCTGAATGATATTGTCCTTCATTATATTATTTATTGTTAACTGATTATGGTGAACCAGAAATTTATGAAGAAACAATGCAGGTAGACACTGAAAAGAAGTGGGAGAAAGACATGAAAGAGGAAATGGATTCCTTGGTAAGTAAAGAGACTTGGGACTTGGTTTAGTTTCCTGCAGGAAAAAGACCATTGCAGAATAAATGGGTTTACAGGTTGAAGGAAGAAGATGGAGGAAAAAATGGTACAAGGCTAGACTTGTTGTAAAGGGGTTTGTACAAAAGAAATGTATAGATTTTGATGAAACATTTTCTCCAGTTTTTAAAATGACTTCAATTAGGACTATTTTAAGTCTTGTGGAAGTATAATATTTTCATCTTGACTAATTAGATGTAAAAACAAATTTTCTCCATGGGGATTTAGAGGAAGATATTTATATGTAGCAACCACAGGGGTATGAGGTCAAAGGAAAGGACAATTTGGTATGCAGGTTGAATAAGAGCTTATATGGACTAAAGAAATATCCAGGGCAGTGGTATTTGAATTTTGACATGTTTGTGATAGAACAAGGTTATAGTAGATGTCATTCTGATCACTGTGTTTATTTTAAAAGGCTAGAAAATGGAAGCTATATTATCTTGCTATTGTATATAGATGACATGTTTGGTACAGGGTCTAACATACATGATATATATGTTCTCAAGAATAAAATATCTAATTCATTTGCGATGAAGGATTTGGGTGCTGCAAAAAAAATCCTTGGTATGAGAATAACAAGAGACAAGAAAAATTGCAAATTGACATTGTCTTAGGGTGAGTACATAGAGAAGGTGTTGGAGATGTTTAGAATGCATAATGAAAAACTAGTTAGTACACCTTTGGCTAGCCATTTCAAATTAAGTAAGGAAATGTGTCCCAATACATAAGAGGAGATAAAATACATGTCTAGGGTCCCTTATTCATCAACAATTGGCAGCTTGATGTATGCGATGGTTTGCACAAGACCACATATTGCACATGTAGTGGGAGTTGTGAGCAGGTATATGAACAATCCAGGTAAAGAACATTGGGAGGCAGTAAAGTGGATTCTTAGGCATTTGAGAGGTACTACTACTCATGCATTATGTTTTGGAGGTTCAAACATTCTTCTACATGGATATGTTGATTCAGATATGGCAGGTGATAAATATAGCAGGAGGAGCACCACGGGGTATGTTTTTACTGTAGGTGGAACAACAATATGTTGGATTTAAAAACTATGAAAGGTTTTTTCACTTTCAATAACAGAAACAAAGTATGTTTATGCTACAGAGGCTAGTAAATAAATGATTTGGTTACAGAGGTTTATAGAGGAATTGGAAAATAAGAAGGAGAATAGTAGGTTGTATTGTGAAAGAGAGAGTGTCATTCATCTTGCAAAGAACTAAACCTTCCATTCGAAGGCTAAGAATATACAACTCATGTACCATTTCATACAATCCATCTTGGAAGATTGGATATTTGAAGTTGGAAAAGATACATACTAGCCAGAATCCTGCAGACATGTTAACAAAATGAGTAACCAGGGAGAAATTGAGTTCCAACTTAGTTTCAGTTGGCCTTCAAGCATGAAGGTGAAGATGAGAAATTTTCTAGGTCCAAGGTGGAGTATAGTCCAATAGGTACATCAAAAATGAAGTTGTTGTGATCAGTCTCCAAGTGGGAGATTGTTGGTTGTGGAGCCTAATTATCTTCCTGATTCAGAGGTTTGTTTTAGTCGTTCCTAGACTCCATTCCCTAATGGGGGGTGTGTTGGGTATTTCCCCCCCAAAATTGTCACCAGGGGGGTCCAGGGGGGCAACGACAATTTTTGTAGGCCCCCCTAGTGGGGGATTCGAGGGAAGTTCCCCCGAAGCAAAATTTTGGGAAAAATTGCCTAGTAAAATATTGTAATTTCGTAGTCAATCTGGATCGTTCATTATAATGTCACAGATTTGACAGTAGAAGTTATTTTAGGTTTTTTTCCCTAGAAGGAAACCCTCTCTTATGAGGGAACTATATTGTGGTTGTGTATCATGGAGAATATCATATTATGAGAGAGGAGATTGTGAGAGAAAGAAGAGGAAGTTACAGCGGGTGTGTTATAGGTTGTATCCCTTCATTTTGATGGATAATAAAAAGGAAGGACCTGACAATTTTTCTGGTGGACGTAGCCAACACTGGGTGAACCACGTATATCTGTGTCTCTATTGTATTATGTATCTTTTGTGTTTTATTTCCACATTTGTTTTATTTTATTGCTCTGCGATCCTATTTTTCTAACAACAACAACAATAATTTTTTCCATCACTGCAAGTCGAGTGGTCATTGGGAAGCAAAGTGTTGGTGACTTCATCCATAGATTCACCCTAGAAACTACACAGCCAAGAGAAGAGAGTGGAGATTGAAGAGTAAAGGGGATGGATAGTTCCCTACATCTCCAACCCAAGGAGCATAATCTATCCAAGGAGTTGTTGCAACACAAGAGATTATCCTCACCAACTAAGAAAACATTCAATGTTTGGTGGAAGTAGGAGAGATCATATAAGGATATCAAGCATGGGTTGAATTTTTTTTCATTGCAAGTGCGATGGAGAATGAATTGCCAACAAATGAACCAACTTACTAATGATCAATACTCCTACAACCAACATGTATGGGTATGGAATACGGTCATTCAACTGACATGGTCGTACATAGTTGTTTCCATGATGGGAAGCAATTGTTCCTAGTATAAGAGAACAACCAAATGAACTATTTACAACATGTAATGGATTGCTAGGGTCACACTGCACAAGAAAACTAACATTTGAATTAGATTCATTGGTTGCCAAGATGAAGAATCTCCAAGTTTGAGAGAGATGGGAATGAATGTTGATTGCAGAGTTTGGATCTAGAGATCATGAAGAGCTAAGAGTTAGTGAGAAAAATTCTTCATTGTGGGAATAAGTGAGCCAAGAACTAGAGCTAGATCCATATCAAATACTAGAGCCGATGGCTAGAGCCATGGGCCAAATCTAGAGATAGACTGAGAGTTGTATCCATGAGCCATAGCCAAATATACGTTCTAGAGAAGCAAACTACATTGATCTAGATTGGTTTCCTTTGAACTTTTGGAGACCAAAAAGCCTCTCAATGGGGAGGTGTGATCCAAAATGGATATGAACTCTTGAATGGTTGCAAGATTCGGTACCTAAAATCCAATTCGAAAATTTATGAAGGTTATACAAATTATGGAAAGCAATGAAAATGAAAAAAATGAATAGGACAAGAGATAAAAATAGAGAATTAAATGAAAAGAAAAAAATAATAAAAGAGAGAAAAGAGTGAGGATCAATGGTAGATGAAGGGTCTTGCCTATTGGTCTTCCATTACCCCATCTCTTTCTATTTAGTGTTGTATTTTCATTCTCAAAGGATCTTTTGGGCCAAGGAGGAGGATCAATGAAAGAGCCATAGGTTGCGTTGTAGTAGACATTGTTGAAGTAGAATGAGCAACCATTCAAAGAAGTTTTTCCCATTTGGGTTTCTAGGATAAAAATTGTGTCTTTGTGTGATGAAATTCTCTCATGGTTGTATTAATTGTTGTGCTTGAGTTATTGTTGATTAATTTTCTGTTAATTTTTGTGTGGGATATTTTTTTAGAAGTTTATCTATATCCAATTGCTACTAGAGATCATTTTAATGGTGTGAGTTATTTGGTGTTCCTTTGTATTAGAGGTTTGCAATGTTTTCCCATAGCTTGACTACATAACCAAAGGAATGCCAGATGATGCGAATAATTGACACTTGAAATGGTGTGAATTTGACTTACAAAACACAAGCTACAACTCCCTTAACACATTTCATTTCTATTTTCATTAACATAACAAATGTTGTCCATGTAATTTTCCTCAAAAAGTTGTGAATTCCACAATTGAAAAATATCTCAGATCATTTATCTTAGAGACAACAAAAATTGGTGATGAGGAATTCATGGCTATTGGCCAATGGTTCTAATTTTTGAATGAATTATTAACTTCATGGATTTTGGTGAGTTTATCTCCCCTCTAGGCTACAATTCTTATTCTTGAGTCGATTCTCACTCACCTATTTGATTTGATACTTCCTAGGACTAATTCTTTCTTCCCTAATCGATTTCCTACCCACTTGGATCAACCTCTCACTCACCTAGTCAATTTTACACTTGTGGGTCGATTTTCTACCTACTTGGGTTGACCTCTCACTCACATGGTTGATTCAATTTCTATTTGGGTGTTTTATCTCACCCACAGGCCATATGCAGTTGTAAGAAGGTCAGACACAACTATAGGAGGTCATATGCACCTCCAACAAGCACGCACACAATATTTAGAGGATCCAGTTGTTATACTTGAGTTAAATTTTATAAAGTCTAGTATTCAAGTTGGTAAATTAAGCCATAGATCACTTCAATTCTCATTTAATCAAAATATTGAATAATTTCCTTAGCTACCATCTATGCATGTTCCATGGCTCAAAGTTCCTCATTCGAGTTTCTACAATTTTTTAAGACAATAGAATGTTCAAGCAATAGAGATTGACAAGGTTACAAGGGAAATTTGATACATAGCAAGACAATTTTTCATTTTAAATATAACACAAGGATTCACATTTCCTTGGTTTGATCAAATTCATATTGTTATTGTGTTTGCAAATGTGGTATCGTCTAGGTGTAGTAAACCTTGATAGAATGTAATGTACCTAGGGAGGATAATATGGGGTACCTAAAGAGGTACCAAGGGGATAACGAATGTAATGTGACCATAATAATGGAATAGACCCAATATGTAATGAAAATTAAATAATATAATAATAAGGGGTAGTTGGCATAGACCCATGCGAATACTCATGAGAAAGCATAAATACACATGAGTATCTTTATATTGGATGTATGTTGGATTGTATTGTTTTGTAGCAAGCATGGTTTGTGGAGTGATTATTTTCATAAGGAGTGATTGATGATGTTACCCAACCTTAAGGGTTCTTCTTCTCTATATTCTTCTGTCGTTTATGGTGAATATTTTGGTATCTTAGAAGTTTAAGGGTTTATTTTTGAAGTTTTATGGTTTATTCTCTCATATATATACATATCAAGGTTTACTACAAGTGGTATCAGAGCTCTTTCTTGGGCACGAAGTGGGAGAATTTTTTGGCACAAAGGGGAGATTTTTGTTTTCTATTTGTATATTTTTTGGCAAAAAAAAAGATGACAGTAGCATTTAGATTGATTTCTTAAACTTTATGTGTATAATTTGAAGAAACCAGTGGTATTTATAAGTTCCTCTGGAAAAAGCACCCAAGTTTGAAAACAAAATAGTCCAAAATGGAGTTTGGGAAGTAGAGATATCATTGATTTAAAATCATCCATTTTTAAGGTTTTTTCCAGTAATGGCTACAAATTTCACAGATTGGACATCTTTTGATAGACTACAAAAATTTAAGCCAAACTAGTGCTAGCATATCTAGTGAAGCAATGGAATTTCATAATTGGGGTCATAATAGCCAATTCGAGAAGTATAGAAAAAGTTATAATCGTTTTACATTTTTGGCCTTAAGTCCTGTTGACAGGCGAAATTGACCATCCGTCAACTGGAAGAGCGAGTCTGGTCCGGGGTTGTCTAAATAACCCAAGCCGTTTGGGGTAACTCATTCTGACGGGTTTAATGGCTCCGTTAGCCAATCTAAGAATCCTAAAAGAAACGAATAAAAGAGAGAAATAACTAACTAATTACTAAACACACTATATATATGTACATATATTGAAATGTAACTATAGTAGTTGTATTTAAGCAGAAGATATACAAGTCTCCTTTATTTACATGATTTACAAGATGTAAGTTTTAATCGAAACTTATGAAAATCAATGAAAACAAAATTACTTCTAGGAAGCAGATAAAGAAAACACATAAAAATATTTATTGTTTTTCTTTTATAAATTTAAAGAATCTTGCAAAAACAATTAATGAAACATGAACATGTGGATAGTCAAAGCTGAACCATACATTCTAGTTTCAATGATATGTAAATGAAAGAAAAATACAAAGAAGCTATCCTATCAGTGAATTAGTGGAGTGTATCCAAGCATCTGCATGAGTGATGAACATTCAACTGCCATGTCCAAGAGAGAAATCTACAATGAACCTTATTACTGTTCTAAATAAATTTAGAATATGTATTGGCAGGTTAGGTTTTAATGACAGAAAAGGAAACACAAACATAAACCTGTGATCTCATAATTATACATGATTACAACAAGATAAATCTGGAAGCAATCTATGCATTTTATCATTCAATTTAAAACTCAAAGATAAATCTCATTATTTAAA
>ML777217.1:557313-577012 GCA_009831015.1 Picea engelmannii | reverse complement strand
ATGTCTTAAGTTTGTCTCAAAGCAAGCCAATGAATGGAACTATTTGAAAAGGTTGATTCTGTAGCTCATTATAATTATCAAGATTTTAATAGGGGCCCTTTAAATTTTGTAAAAATATAAGGGGAGTTGTTGGGGCCCAACAAGTCCTAACTACATAAAGGAACTCCATTAAAAAGTAAGTGATTTTCTTTCAAACCCTGATGGTTTACAACGAGAAATGTGTATTTTACAAGAGAAGATGATGGTCTGATATTGAACTATACATAAAATCGACCAAATTACTAACATTATTTTGGAAAAATTGTCTCTAACTTAATTTAAGAGGTAATGTGGCCATTTGGTGAATTTTTCTTAACCACAAAAAAATGAAGGCACTTTTAAATAATGGATATGAAAAAGTATTTTTAGATAGGTGGTCTCGTGTTGTGAAGAAGGATAAGAAGAGCACTAAGGTAGTTGACTTCATAAATATACTCAAAATATGACTTTTAATTAGAAAAAGGTAGTTGAGTTCATAAATATACTCCAAATAAGATAAAAACTCTTAGATTGGAAGAATATTGTAAATGAAGTTGAATGACCATGAAATTTTTTACATGTCACAAACATTTTCTCAAATGAATAAGAGTTAGTTGGTAGAAGAAGACTTCTAGTTCTTCAATATTGACTTTTTATGTATTTTAATTAATGGATAATATATGTGTAAACTTAAATGTTATACTAAATATTTTTCTAATATGGATATATTATATTTGAAAGTGGAATCACTGAAACCCAATTTTTTAAGTATCTACACAAAATTTTATGATATTTTTAGAAAAAATTGTATTTTTTTTAGTGAAAACGTGCAATTTTTTTTAATCTCAAAAAGGTGCTAAGATTCTATTATAATCACAAATATGTACAAAAAAGGGACAAGGGGGTCTGCCAAAACTGGAAACCAGACCCCAAACCCTGTCCAGACCCATAAGGGAACCAAAGAATCATCAAGGTTAAATCCATAGTCCAAGATACATGCCCATGACTACTAAAAGCATAGCCTATTTGGATAAGCATGGGTTAAAGATAAAAAAATAGAGTTTATCATAGAATGAGCTTGCACCGCTAAACAAAAACCAAAACATGAAGACAAAGATGAAGAAGACTTGGGCCTAATGACCTGGTTCATTCTTCGTTTGGAGGCCACCATTGGAAGTAGGAATGCTTGCGTTCAACCTCTTTATACCTTCATCTTGGTCATCATCCATCTCTATCGGACAATTGAAAGAGGTTGGGGACTTTTCTCTGCTGACTTGTTCTCTCATTTCTCCCACTGATGGCCTCCTTGAGTAACTTGAGACTTAAATCTATGTTGAGATCTACAAAAGATCTCAAAATTTCCCTCTAGAATATGGATGGCATGGAGAAGCTCAGTTTGATCTCTCTTAGTCTTGTGAAGGTATTGGCCAACCATGGTCTTTATCATCCAATAAGTTTCAACCAACCTAAAGTATTTAGTGTCCAGGGTTCTGACACGGACTAGGTCAAGCAACTAGTTCTCGGCTTCAACTCTAATCTTGTATCCTGAGTATTCTTACGTTGTCCTTTGAACATTTTTTCAAAAGCTTCTACAATTTGGATTTCCTCATTTGAGAATAATTCCCTATTCATTGCCTCTACAACCATTGCATCTCTCTCCTCCCGCGTGGAACAAGTAGGGCCTCTTGACGAGGATGCTTCTTTATGACGACAACCCACCATTCTATCTTCATCCTTCTTCTTCCAATGTCAAGCCATCCTCATGCCTATACTCTCTCTATATTGGGTCCTTCTGTGAAGATTGAGAAGTTGAGGGGAGTTTCTTGACAGAGAGAGAGAAACTTGAATGACAAGTATCCTTCTACCTCTCTTAATGACTTCTTCCTCCACATTAAAGGGATTGATATGGGCCACATTATAGATATAACCTCCCCACCTGCGTTTTAGAGGTCTCTCCATCATGATACCATGGATCTATAGACTTGTTATCTCTGTCTTATCGCCTCAATAGATTAGCTGAGCTCGAAATCATCCCTTCACCTAAATTTGGAATAAATACAAAGTACCTGCCCTAGGAGGAAACCTCCTCATCCCATGCTTAACCATAATGCGGTCCATTAATTGATGTCCTTCAACACTCGTCGAACTAAAACCTCACATGTCACTCAGTAGGAAATGTACCTTCACCTCCTTCATGCATGAGAGCCCTGGGCCATCTTTCCGCTCTGCATCTATTGGGAAACACATTCCTTGTGTGTGATGTTATAAGCTCATCAATTTTCTAGAATCCCCCTTCGATCGAATCCACCTAGCGACAACACTCCAGTTGGACTCTCATCCCATTTAGTAGTGGGTCCCCCTCCGACCAAATTTTTTGTTGACAAGGGAACGAGACACCAATGTTGGCCATATAGTTAGCCATGGAATCAACCTTCCTTTGAACCAATTCTGGAATAGTGGTTGACATAAAATTCACAATGTGTCTTATATATGCTAGACCATGACTTAGGAATCAATGACTCGAAACTAGATCAGGAGAAACCCCATTCAATATTTTCCTCAGGGTTGTAATGAGTAACTGGGAGTCTCCTTCCACCACTAGATCCTAAAATCCATGTGACCAAGAAATCATGAGTCCTAGAAGAAGGCTTAACATTTCCACATAATTTTTTGTCTTGGTTCCAAGGTTGGAGGCATACATCAGTTTCCATTCTCCCTTATGATCTCTAAATACCCCTCTCGACCCCACATCACCCAGGTTTCCTTTGGAAGCACCATCAAAATTCAATTTGAGGAACCCCTCCTGTGGGAGAACCCATTACTGCCTAATATGTTCCTGAGAAGGTTTCATCCCTATCTACTCCAACTTCACATAGGCTTCAAAATTCCAATTTATGAAGATATGGACCTCGTCTGCTTCTATATTTAAGTCATGGGTCAACCATGAAGTGGCTGCAATGGACTCCTTCACATTGGATCTGATGATTTCCTAGACTTGGGCACTGATAAGGAATTTTTATTTAAATATACTTCTATTTATTTCTTTCTCGACATTCCAAATGAGGAAACTTGGGAATATCTACCAAGACCTTCTTAGAATAGGGTTGAAAAAGAGGTTTCCTCTCCATGTCTCTATATTTTTTAGGATATCGTGACTCTGAAGGTCTATTTTTCTAAATAAAACAAAATCTCTGTCCCAAAGCTAGGCCATGAATATTCAAGAGCTGAGCAAGTGGTCCATAGTTTCTCCCTCTTCTAAGTAGAGGATACATCTGGAGGGCCCTGAAAAAACTCTGTGGAGGAGGTGATCCTAGGTTAGGATATTCATGTTAGCCACCAACTAGAGGAAATAAGAGATCTTGGGCCAAATGGCCGAGTTCCATATCTTCCCCCATATAGGTCGGTGTTGATATTCCCTTATGCCCATCACTGATATTAGGCCTCTCACACTGAAATTGTCATCCCCTTTTTTTTCCCATCTGAAAATATCTTCACCTACCCAAATTTCCAGTTGTTGTTCCATTAAGTCTTCTTGCATTATTCTTCTTGTGACCTATGTCCATAGAACTGGCCAATCCTCAAGAGGTTTCCAAGTTTGTACATAGGCGTTTGTCCTTTCCTGATTACTTTGAAAATACTACTACACATTAGACCATCCTGCTTGTTCCATAGTCTATCTCGGGTCTTGTATCTGCTTCACATTCCCCAGGATGGAAAGTTGGTCCCATGCATCCTCCCAGAAAAGGGTTGAGTGACCATTATGCACTTCCCAGAAACATTGTTGTTGCACTAGAGTATGGTTATGCCAGACATTGTTCTAGATTATGGACCTTGTCCTATCCCCATTCACTCTAATCAGGTCCGCCTAGGGAATATGGGGGGCATATTTATTTTTCCACAACTTTTCTTAGAGGGAATTTGGGGTTTTCACCCATCTCCACTAGCGTTTTGTAGCCATGGCTTGGATTATCACTTGAGGTTCCCTGATGCCTATACCTCCTATGTCATTGGGTTTGCAGAGGCTTTCCCAGGAGACAACGACCATTTGTTTTCCTCTGTTTCTCCTCCTCATAGGAATGCACAGTGCAACACCCCAATATTTTTGAGAAATTTCTTGGGGGCTGCTAGAAATGAGAAGAGATACAGGGGGATGGTCCAAAGGACTGACTTAACCAAAATGATCCTACCTAGAAGGTACATAAAGCAATGGGTCTAGCTGGTAAGTTTAGATTCCAGTTTGGCTATGATTTCTTCCCATGAGGGGTTGTGGAGGGAATTGGTGAGGAGGGGATCCCCCAAGTATTTAGATGAGAGAGAAGCTGGTTAAAATCTCAGAAGGAGAGCTAGATTTCTTTGGAACAACATGGGGGTGTTAAATAAGAAGATATGGGATTTTTCCTGATTGATCATGGTGCCCGAGGCCTAGTTAAAAAGATCCAAAACTATTTTGAACACTTGAACTTCTTTAATAGTGGGTAGAATTAGTAGTAAGGTATCATCCACAAATTGAATATGGGAAAGGGCTTCCTCCAGGGAATGAAGATTAATTCCTTTGATTTCTTCTGTCATTTTAATGTGGGAGAGGTTGCGGCTAAGGCCTTCAACCATAATGATGTACAGGAAAGGGGACAGAGGGTCCCCTTAATGAAGCCCCCTGGAAGGGTTGAAAGTTTTGGAGGGGTACCTATTCACTAAAATGGAAAATAAGGCCATAAACACTAGGTTTAAGATCCATTCTACCCAATCCATCATAAATCCGAAAGTTAGCAACACGTGTCTTAAAAATTTCCAGTTCATTCAATCATAGGATTTCTACATATGTAATTTCATCAGGATCCCATATTGTTTTGAGACCTTGTTGGTCTCATCAACTACAACAATCCCATCCAATATTTTCCTACCTTCCACAAATCCCCCTTGCTCCAGCAATATGATGTTAGGGAGGATAGGCTTAAGCCTAGAAGGTATTAATTTAGAAACAATTTTGTAAATGACATTGCAAAGGGAGATGGGTCGATACTTTTCTATAGAGTTGGCCCCTTTGATCTCGGGGATCAAAGTGATGAAGGTAGCATTGAATTTCAGGAGGATGGACCTGGAGTTGTATTATTCCTACACCAATTCCCAAATATCCCTTCCTAAGATCGACCAAGCAACCTGGAAGGAATTAATAGTGAATCCATATGGGTCGATGGGTTTTCTAGGAGCCATATCCTTCACAATACCTTCCACTTCTTCTAAGTATGTTGGTCTCATTAAAATCTAGTTTTTTTTAAGGGAAACTAGCTAGGGGATGGATTCTGATATTTTGGTGACAACTTCTTCTCTATTGACATCGAGTTCTGAGAGGAGATGTTGGTAATAATTCGCTAACTCATCCTCAATGTCCTCCTTTTTATTTGATTCTTCCTTCTTGGGATCTGATGGAGACGATTCAGTTATGACTTATTCTTTGAAGTAAGAAGTTGTGAAAGAATTTGGAATTCTTATCACCTTCTTTGAGCCAATGGATTCTATATTTCTTCTTCCAAAGCGTTTCCTACTGCAATTTATGTTTATGAAGATATACTTTTATTTCTTCCTCCTTCATACTCATTTACTCCAAATGGATCCCATGGATCACTTTCCTTTGGATCTCTTCCATCTCATGTTCTAATCTTCTTTTTTCTTCAAAAATATCGTCGAAGACCTCTTTGTTCCATTTCCTAATACATTGGCAGACATATTTAAGCCTATTTTGAAACTGGTACATTTTGGTTCCATAGAGACCCTTCATATCCCTTCACCAGACAACTAGGTTTTAGAGGAAATTCAGTTGGTCTAGCCAGAATTTCTCAAATGAAAAGGTTTTGGTCCCTTCTTTAAGACCTGTTTCCATTCTAGGACTATGGGCCAATGTTCAGAACCATAGTATGGGAGGACATCCACTGAGAGGGCCTGCTTATTCTGGAAGCAAGTCTCAGAGACCAAGAAATGGTATAATCATACCACTATCCTATGATCATTCCCTCTTTCATTGTTCTAGGTGAATAGACCATTCCTGCCAGGGACATCTATTAGTCAAAGACACTCTATGAGCTCCATAAATGCTTATTTTTCTGGGTCCAATATTTGAGAAAATCCTTTCTTTTATCTGGCAGACTTGATCATATTGAAGTCCCCCCCTACTACCCAAACTCATTGTTGCAGAGTATGGCCTAAATATTTAATTCATCTAAGAATCTCTTCTTGAGACTAGGGGTTTGGGGGCCGCATGCATTCAAAACATACCCTGGTTCCCATGTACCTATGACCTTGAAATTTAGGGTGAGAATCCATTGATGGGTAGTGTGTTCCTCCATATCCATATGATGCAGATACCATAGGGTGGGAACTCCTTCTGAAGCCCCTTTATCTTCGATCATCTTAGCTTCACATCCTCGCCAGATTTTCTGAGCAATTCTTTTCATTGTTTCAGAGTCACATTGGGTTTCTTGGATCATCACTATGTCGTATTCTTCCTTTTTAATTTTTATTTTTAGCATTCTTTGTTTCAATAGAGCATTAATAAATCTAATATTCCACGATGTAATATTCATAGTTAACATTTTGGTTGGGAGGGAAATTAGTTATCCGGGAGGCATACTACTTGGCCTGAATCAACCATTAAGGTCCCTGTTTCTTCTATTTTCTGTATATGGGGTTTCCTCCCTTTCTTTTTTTCTTCACTAGGGATCTTCTTTTGGGACTTGAGGGGGTTGGTTTTTATTCCCATATTTCCAGTGGTGGAAGATGACGTTCCTTGGGAATTATCTATTACTTTACCCTTTAACATATCTCTTTGTGGCTTCCTTAGTTGAGATATAGAGAGGTTATTAATATTATAATCTCCATGGGCTTCACATAGGGATGGAAATTCGACTGCAATCTCCTTGAGATCCATATCCTAGGATTTGTCAGTCTCTACCTCCTCCTTAGACTTTGATTCTGATTCTTGGTTCTCCTTCATCACTATTTCTCCTTCTACCAACTGTTATTTCCCTGGGTCTGCATCTGTCCTCTTTCTCTTGGGTAAGTCCTCCCCCATTTTATTCACTTTCTTAGTTTCCTCCTTTTGGGAATTTGGTTCTCTACCACTGGTGGTTCGCTTGATTCCCCCTCTAGGAATTGGAAGTTGTTAGTTGTGTTCTTGGCCTGGGCAACAACAGGTTGTTTGGGTGATCTCCTTCAATCCATTCTTTTTCTTGGGATTTTAGAGAATCCATTTGGATCTGTCTCCTCTTTAGCTTTGTTTGAGGGGTTAGGATAATTTAGGGGACTATCCCTAAAGATATGTCCATGGATATGGCATTTTCTGCATCAAAAGGGAACATGCTTATAATCTAGGGGTTGAGTCCATTCCTCATCCTTGTATGATACTACAATCAAATCTGGGAGGGATCCTGCTATGTTCATATAGACACAGATTCTATAATAACAAATATATCTTGTCAATTTCATAACTTTTGAAACCTTGATGAATGAGCCTAATTTATTTCCAATTCCTTCAAAGATCTCAGGATCCAAAAACTCCCTGGGTAGCGAGTACATCCAGATCCAAACAGGGACCGCTGTAAAATATTATTTCTCTAGAGAAAACCTCTTTGTCTAGTATATCATATGCGTCCCAGCCGAGTTGAATAAGTAAGGTCCTTATTTGAATACTTTGTTTCGATCTTCGGGCTCCAAGAATACCACGGTGAAGAAGCCTTTTGACCCCAACTGTAAGTCAATTTGTCCATTCACTTTCCATCTAGACTTTATCTAGAGATGAAGATATTTCCCTAAGGGCCAAATTCCCATAAATTTCACTATTAAGGAGTGATCCTTCATCCATTCAATGTAATTCCCAATTCCAATCGAAGTGATCTCGTACTTGGGATTTTCACTTGCCTTGTGAGATAACCGTTATGCAGCCACTTTTTCTGTCTGTCCCAACTTGTCTCTTTTTCATCCTTGGTCTGAGTCTCGGGTTTCCCATTGCTGACCCCACTCATCTCCACATATTCTCCCCTTATCTTGGGATACCCTTGAACAACGTCTTTAAAGGACTTTTTGACTATTCCTGATGCACCCTCCTCAGGAACCGGGCCTGACTTGGGATCTCCCATCCCTACAACAAGAACTAAATACCCTACTCTATCCTCTGTGAACTCTCCTTATGTCAGGGAGCCAAAAAATTCTCACGTGCGTTAAACCCTATGTGCTCATCCCACACCTTCACCCTCCATCACTCCCTCATCCTTTTTGGTCTAGGTTTTTCAATTCTATCCTTAAAATTAGTGAAAATGTGTATTAT
The DNA here is from genome assembly GCA_009831015.1 of Picea engelmannii. Taxonomy (NCBI): domain Eukaryota; kingdom Viridiplantae; phylum Streptophyta; class Pinopsida; order Pinales; family Pinaceae; genus Picea; species Picea engelmannii. Next base: position 568,677 of record ML777217.1, on the reverse strand, counting down.
CCATAATTACATTAATGTATTTTATAACACTTATGTATTTTTCAATTTATTTTTCTTTGAAATAAAAATGACAGAGAAATATAGTCTCTTAGTCACCCACATATAGTCTCTTATTCACCTACATATTAGTTGTCCCTGACTGATAACCTCATTGGACTCAATGGGATTTGATCTTGAGACCTCCATGAACTTTTTCACAAGAGTATCTACCAAGTGAGATAACCCTTGGGACTATATATGCATGCATGCATGTATGTATGTTTGTATGAAAATATATATTATCCACAATTACATTAATGGTTTGTAAAACACTTATGTCTATTGTTCCTAGCTGGTAACCCCATTGGACTTAATGAAATTTGATCTTGAGACCTCTGTAAACGTTTTCCATGAACATCTACCAGACGAGATAGCCCCTAGGACTATATGCATGTATGTATGCATCCTTCCTTTTAACTATTGACCCTTAAACTGTAAACCCTGTGTCATGTACTCTTAGCTTTAAATCATTGACCATTTAGTTAAGTTTAACCCTTATCCTTTTTCCATTATCATTTACCCTTAATCCTTAATGCACAATCTCAAACCCTTAGTGCACCCTAAAACTAATTAACCCTACCCCTTAAACCCTCAACCCTCAACCATCAACTCCTAATTTTTAACCCTTATGTATTAACTTCTAGCCTTAATCCTTTATTCACTAAACTAACTTTATCTCTAAACTATTAAAAACTAAAATAATTTTTTCTTTAACATTTAACCACAACCCTTAATCCTTAGTTCTTAATACATAATCGTGAGCCTATTTTATAATACCCCTAATCCCCCTAATCCTAACAATACACTTTAATCTTAACACTCATTACCCATAATACCTAACATAAAATCCTAACCCTCAAACATTCACTTGCAACCATTAAGAATTATACAAAACCCTTATTCATTGTGCCAATAACCTTGAACATGACCCTAAACCCCTAAAGTTTAAACATTACACTTAAAACCCATATCCTAAGCCTTACTATTTAATCTATGACCATAAAACACTATACCTTTAACCCATATAATTAAACTTAATTCTACAACCTTTAAACTTAAGTACTCTAAAAGTGACCTTAATTAATGTTATCCCTATGGTACCCTAGGTAACCCTCAACTCTTGAACCTCAATCATCAACCCTTAACTCTTAATCCTCAACTATATTCTTTAATCCTCACACCATTGACAATAAATCTAACCCAAAGCCAATGAGATTTAACCCTTAACCTTATTAATATAACTATTAATCCTTAATTCTAAACTCATAACCCTCAATCCTCACACCATTAACTTTGGCCTACATGAACTTCATATTGTAAAGTTTAAATTATAACCTCCAATCCCAATAATGAAAATTTTAGGGTCTAATTTTTGCCATTGAGCTAATTTTCTATGTTTTTTCAAGAAAAGATTTGTAAATTTCCCTCTTTTTTAGAACAATTCCTAGATTCCATCTGATAAAATTATTTTACTCTAAATCGCCAAAAAATTGTAAAACTATATAAATTCCTTATGAATTTGAATATTTTTACAAAAATATTTCAAAACATTTTATAGTTGATATTTTAAGAATTAGTAAGATCAACAAAGTTTCTATACTTAATGTTAGGTATGTGTTATATCCTTTGCACGACCAAACCTAGTTTTCGTGTTGTGCCAAGTATGTGGGGGTTACAGGGGGGTGGGAGTCCCCCGTGCACGGGGGTTCAAGGGCAACGCCCCCCCAAAAAAATTGTGGCATTTTTTTGCGTCCATTTTTAGTGGTTTTTTGGCACATGGTTTTCGCCGATGGTTTTCTAATTTTGGTTAAGGAATTAAGGTTTTTGACTAATCCAGGTCAATGGAATAAGGGTTTTGGATGTCACGAGATACCATATATGTATTGTATTGTAAACAATGAAGACATGATGAATAGAACATTAGAGGTGCGACTCTAAACAAGTTGTTGGTTTTTCTGGTTTGGGTTTCCAGGGTAAAAATATCTGTGTAATGTGTGAGTGTTCCATTGCGTATTTTCTATTTTTATTAAGAATATGTTTGCAGTAATTAATTGTACAAGGTTAAATCTATACTTTAAGGTAAATATGGATCCTTAAAATTTTCCCTAAATCTCAAATATTTATATCTAAACCATTAATTATAAATGTGAAATTTTAATCTTAACACCTAACCTTTACTCTTTAACACATAACCATGACCCCCTACACCCTTAAACTTTACAACTTAGATAACTTGAAACAACCTAAATAATTAAACTCTTAACTACTAATTCTCAATTATTAACCCTCAATAGGGCTTATCCTTTTCAATCCTTATCTCTAGGCCACTAACACCTAAATCAACTACAATTCTTAACCTTTGATCCTCAAACCTATTCCTTGGTTCTTAACATGCATAATATTGATCCTAAGTTACACCTTGAACCCTTGACAATTAATCCTTCAATCTTTACCCTTAACCCTAAATAAAACCTTATGTCATATACCATTATTTCCTTGATAAAATTTAACCCTTATCCTTCTACCATACATTGTAACCTTTAATCCTTACTCCATAATCTTGTACTTCTTGTACACTCAAAATCTAATTAGCCACAAACCCTTAAACCTTGAACTTTCAAAATTTAATCGATAGCCCTCAACCATTGACCCTAAATCCAAGTTAACCCTTAATCCTAATATTTATTTGTTAAACCAAAATTATCTCTAAACCATTAATTGCTAAATTAACTTTATCCCTTATCCTTTCACTATAAACTTAAGTTTCAATTCTTAACATAATCATGAATCCAACCTAGAAATTGTAAACCTATATAGAACCATAATATATAATAAGCCTAAGATATTGACCATTAACCCTCAATCCTTAACATCTAGTCCCTAACCTTCAACCTTTCATCTGCATACCATAGTCATGAATAACAAACCTTAACCATTACACCATTAACATTGGCCATGACCCTAAATCCCTAAACTTTAAATCTTACACTTCAACGCTACACTTTAAATTTTGATTTTCAACCCATAACCTAAATCACTACATCTTTAACACTTAAATTTAAGCATTAAACTTAATCTCATAACCTTTAACCTTACCATAAATTGATCATACAATTGACCTTATCCCTTAAAGAACCCCAGTTATTCTTCCTCTCTTAACATTAACCATGAACATTTAAATTTAACCCTTACCCCTTAATCAATATCACTTAAAATTATAATATTAACAATCAACCTAGCTCAAAGATCCTAAATATCAACTCATACATTTTATTAACCTATACCCATTGATTCTTAACCCAAAATTTTTGACTCTCACACCATTAACCTTGTTCTTGAATCAATAACTCTAAAAAAATCCTTTAAATCCTTTGACAACAAACCCATGTCTTTGAATCATTAACCCCTAAATTGATTTTTACCTTTATACTTTACCATGACACATATCCATTAATTATTGGGCCATGAACCCCTACTCCCTTAACTCTTCCACCTAAATAACCTTAACTAACCTTCTTCCACCTAAACAACGTTAACTAACCTAAACCGTTAAATTATTGACACTTAACCTTTAACCCTCAACACAACTTAACTTTAAACCTTTATCATGTTGTAAACCTTATCTCTAAATCACTAACAACTCCTATTAACTATAACCCTTAACTTTGATCCTAACCCTTAAGATTTAGTCCTTAATGCATAAGCCTAATCCTGGCCTTTGTCTTGAACCCTTAAGTCTCGACCCTTTATCTTAAACCCCTATGCCAGATCATCATTAGATTTAAAATGCTAACCCATGAATTATCTTAAATCCTCAGGATTACATTATAACCCTTAATCCTTAATGCATCATCTTAAACCCTTAGTACACCATAAACCTAATTAATCCTAAACTCTTAAATACTTAACCATAAATCACTAACACTAAGCCTTCGAACCTCAACCATTAATCTTCGAACCATGTACTTTAAATAGACCATTTTTTTTCTAAATCATTGAATAGAAAATTAACTTTAACCCTTAATCTTTAACCATACTTCTTAAGCCTACTTAATACATAATTATAAACCCAACTTATACCTTGAACCCTTATAGTATCTTTAACTATTGACCTTTAACCGTCAACTATTAACCATTACAAATGACTTGCGCCCTTAAGCACATACCCTTAAGGATCAACATTTAACCCATAACCCTTGGTTGTTAATGCTAAATGCTTAATCATCACACTACTAATATTGACCCTTATTTTATACCCATAAACTTTAACCTTTACAATAACCCTTAATTGTTAATGTTGAATGCTTAGTCATCATACTGCTTTAAATATCGACCTTAACTTTACAACCTTAAACTTTAATCTTTAAAATTTAACTCTATGCTTGAAGCTCTAATTATTAAATTATAACCCTAAACCACTACACCTTAACCATTACCCTTATCTTTAAAGTTAATTTTAACCTTAATTGTAAATTGGTTTTATCCAACCTTAAGATATCTAGTTAATCTTCAACACCCTCAACACTTGAAATTTAACCATCAATACTTCACTCTTAACCATTAACATTTAACTCTTAACCCTCAATCATATTCTTTAACCCTCACACCATTAACTATAAGCCTCATCCAAAAAAAACATAAACACTAATCCTTAGCCTTTACTAACCCTAGTTAAAACTAAGCCCTAACCTTGCCTCAAACCTAGTTAAAACTAAGCCCTAACCTTGCCTCAAACCTATAATTATGAATCCCTACACCTAAACACGTTAAACATTAAACTCGTCGATGAATTAAAGACGAAGCTTGAGCATGTACTAGATTATACAATGTTTGAATTTACAAGTGCATTTTTTGATATGCTTTTTAACCTTATTTGAAAGTGATAGAGAAGCGGAGAATGAACATATTACCTTTTCATAGTAGTCAAAAATGTTGTCACGGAGCCACAATATTGGCAACTAAAATGGGTTAAGAGAGTTAATAATTTGAACCATGGGCAAAGAACATAGAAATAAGTCGTGTATGGTGGACAATGGACCAACAATTTGATAATGTGAATGAAACAAATGAATTAACCTTTAGAGTGCAATCATTAAGAAATTTCTTAACTTAAGTGCAACTATTAGTTGTTAACTTAAAACTCCCAATCCTTACATAGTTAACGTTCACCATAAAACCAAAACCCTAAAGTTTATCCCTTAATCTTTAATCCTAAAACCTAGTTCTTAATTCTTAACCTATAAATCTAATCCTCTACATCATTAATAGAATCCATAAGACCCATAAGAGTTAGACTTTGACCCAAAATCTTAAACCTCACACTATTGCCAATCATCTTGAATAATAATGATTATTAATGTTCATTGAGATCAATTGGTCTATCAAACCTTAAGAAAGTAAGAGATTACTTCGATTTTCATAAAATTGTATTTTTATAATAAAAAAACATTGAGAGAAGCGTTCCAAGATCACAACAAGGTAAGAGATTACTTCGATTTCCTTAAAATTGTATTTCTATAATAAAAAAGCATTGAGAGAAGCGTTCCAAGATCACCGTAGTTTTGATGACTTAGGAGGTTAGGAAGATCTGTATTGTGGAAAATATTTTTAAATTGAGATCTAATTTGGGTATAGGCATCATAATCTAAGAGGAAGTGTTTTTTATCTTCAACCCTCTTAGTGTCACAAAGATGACAAATTCTTTCATCCCACGTGGTGTTTTGGGAAATGTTCAACACCCAGTCTAGCTCGTGAGAGTTTGTTCTTATTTTAGCAATGTTGATTTTCTTCTTTGCATTTCTCAAAACTAAGAGGTACTTTTGATGTTTTAAATTAGGGTTGACCACCTCCTTGCAGTATCTTAATTTCCTTTTAGCCTCTAATTCTTTATCACACCACATATTCTCAAATTTAGAAGTTATAATATTTGTAATATTATCTGTATTTTGTAATATTATAAGTTATGCCATCCCCGGTTGAGCTATTGGTGGTTTTGTGGCTAGGGTTTGAAGCAACTTTGTGAAGCCTCTTGTCGTCCATGTTGTTTATCTTATTCTTGTAAGTTAGGTATCTAATGATAGCAATGCTCTCAATGGGGGAAATACTTACTTATATGAGAAAGATAAGATAAGGTGTATTCCCCTTAATTTTGAGATTATAAATTGCAAAACCTAAACCCTATTATTTAACTCTTAGCATTTAGTGCAAAACTCAAACCTTTAATAATTCACCAATAAACCTAAACTTAAAATTCACACATCATTAATCAAAACCTAAATCATAATCATTAACCTTTAACCCAAAAAGATTCAACATCACAACATTAACATTAACATTTACCTTCCTAAATCCAAAACTTCAAAATTTACCTTTTAACTTTTAATCATAAACCCAACCCTTAATCCTTCAGCATAACTCCCCACACCAATTTTAAAGTATTTAAATTAGTTTAGAATGTATCAAATTTTAAGGGAAACCAACATACAAAAATAATGTATACGGAATTTTGATAATGTTTAAATTTTTTTGTTAACTAGGATAGTAGTTTGAACCTGTCAAGATTTAGATTCTTTTGGATCATCCTTTTAGAATTATTTTTTTTCCAAAATTTAAATCATAAAATGTTTAAATATCTTCAAATATTTTTTTTTATATTCTTTTCATTATAAATATTTAATTTTTTTTGGAATATGACTAATTGTTGGTGAAATTACAATTTTTCATTATTTGAAAATGGATAGATGGATCCAATCCCTTGAAATCCCTCTAATAGACTTAGAATCTGTATCTCAACAATTGATATCCCCAATTTCATTAATTCTTTCAAAAATTTTATGGTTTTTGGGAAAAAGTGATAAAAAAAGAGACAAATGTTAAAAAAGTCACATTTGAAAGAATGGATGAAATTGCACAATCTATGTGGATTAGAGGTTTTTCAAATAGTTAGATCCATCTATGCATTCAAAATTACAATTTAAACAATGGAAAAATACAATTTCACCAACAACTAAACTAAATTGCCAAATTCAATTAATAATGACTTAAATCTTACTATTACTATTTAATTCTAACAGAAAAATGTAAAATATAACTATACATATACATATAGTAAACTTTATTCTACAGAAAAAAATGTAATGTAAAATGAACTATACATATAGTACACTTCACTTAACTATACATATAGTACACTTCACTTAAACGCTCTGCACTGGAGTAAAATGAAAACTTCAAAAACTGTACTGTGTAAACTGTGGAATATGACAGAAAGGGCCGAGCAAGTGGTGGGCTTATTCTCATTTTTGGGAAAGATTCCAACGGATGGAGCCCTCCCACCTCCTCGGAGGACTCTGATCTTCTGGCAAAAGTTCCAAATTCCACGGCTGCTGGTGTATATAGCAGTAGAGTCTGAAAAAGCTTCCAAAAGTCCGCCAGGTATGTGATGACTGCCGGGGCGACAGTTGTTGAGATGTCGACAAGAATATCGGGAGGAGGGTGGCAGGTGTTGAGATGTCGACAGTAATACAGTAGGGTGGCAGACAAGTAGCACCATGCTGATGTTGCTGCAGGAATACAGATATGATAAGCCATTCAGCGTTGTGTTTCCCCTCGTTCTAAATCCATCTTTTCAAATATGGGAAATGATTGTATGTAACGGACATAGAAATCGGAACAAGTTTTGATTGCTGGAAGGAATTGTCGTACGTTAATGAAATGATAGTTGGAAGAATATAAGAATCTGACGTTATATATAGACTAACACAGTCAAAGTGGTTGGTGGTTGGTGAACGCTGAAACGTACATAGTGTTGGTGTTGCTGTTGGTGAAAGCTGAAACGCACATAGAGTGGAGGAAATCCAAAAGTTAATTTTAAATGTGGTAATTTCAAAGATTAATCAGTTAAACRTGACAATCATATGGTGGTACAGTAATTTCTTAATATGATTAGATTAGAATTTTAGATTAAAAACTGATTAATCGTGCCCATTTCCAATAGGTATACGCCTTTCGGCGTAATTATGGCCAGCAATAAACARTAGCATTCAATATTGTGGTAGTTGGTATTTATTATTCCATCAAACTGTAGCATTGAATATATTCAATGTTGTGGTAGTTGGTATCTATTATTCGATCAATGTTGGGTGTTAGATATATACCACAAGTTGCAGTATTGAATGTATTCAATGTTGTGGTGATTGGTATCTATTATTCAATCAATGTTGAGTATATCTGTTCAATATATACCACATGCTGCAGCATTGAATGTATTCAATGTTGTGGTGATCGGTATCTATTATTAGATCAATGTTGAGTATATCTGTTCCATATATACCACATGCGGCTGCATTGAATGTATTTAATGTTATGGTGATTGGTATCTATTATTCCATCATTTTCATATATATATATATGTTGGATATATCCAATAAACCTGCTGCAGCATTGAATGCTGCGTAATAAGCAACTATATATTGTTAGATTATAGATTACTAAATAACATTGAATGCTGCCTAACAAGTGCTGTATATTGCTCGATTATAGATTACCACCAATGTAAGGAGAGTTGTGAAATTTTCCAATGTTTTTAGAGGAAATTCATGTTAATAAAGAATATGTTGTAACTATTTGGGTGGTGTTTGATTCAAATCATTTTGTATTTGTATTTCATGTTAATAAAGAATATGTTGTAACTATTTGGGTGGTGTTTGATTCAAATCATTTTGTATTTGTATTTGACGAAATCTAGTAAATGAAAAATTGTCAAAATGGTAGATTGCATTGCTCAAATCAATTTTGAGTATTTGGATATAGATTTAGAATATCGGAATTAGTCTAAAATTTAAGTCACAACTGAAATTTCCAAATAAATGTCGTACTTTCTCTGTTTTGATTCCCTTACACTCAGAAGAAGCCATTGTAATTTGTTTTGAATCCTCTTAGAAGCCATTTTTACACAGAGCGCAAGTCACACCATAAAATAAATCTGTCAGACATTATTCTATATTTCTTGCTTTTATCCATGAAACAGAGAGCCTGGCACACAGGATCAAATTTACACCTATGAATCTGTGGATGCTCGTCTGTCTGGTGGACCCAATGTAAAGTAAAGAAGTGACTCAGATTGGATGGAACAATAACTCGGCAACAAGAAGCTTATGAAAAGTCGAACCATAATAATGAGTACTTATCGACCGGTCGCATCACCAGCGTCCGAATTGTTAGGGAGTGCTTCAATAATTGAAATGCTGTTGTTTTGTCCCAAGATGGTAGTTTTTTTTTTTTTTTTTTTTTAAAAGCCCTGTTATTACCATTATGAATGGCCAATCGACTGTTTTAAAAGTGATACAACGGATAAAATTGTCGTATATAACGATGAATGGGTTAATTTTTTTTGATAGAGTAATAATTTTTTTTCTACAAGAAATTTTCAATTAGGTGTTGTTTAAATGTTTTAAGTTTTTGATATTTTCATGGAATTTGGATACAAATTTCGGTGGTCTGTTATTTAAATTACATTTTTGAATGTATAAATAGATTCAGCGTCCTGAAAAACCTTTTGAAAATTCTGATTATATAAACTTAACCACTCAAAACTGCAGATACAACAATTTCTTGCTAGATTTAAGCCAAAATTAACTAAAAAGATCACCTAAAATAACCTAAAACATAGAACTTTTAAACTATGACATTAGTATTTCCAAAGCATGTGTAATATTTTGTTTTAAAATTATTGCTATTACAACCCCTGGAATAGATACTCTAATCCCAACTTGTTATAGATTTTTCCATGGTTACAAAAAAAATATTATTGCTATTTATAATTTGTTAATTTTTTTACAAGGAAAACCTATCATAACTCAGTTGTTAATTAGCAATTGAGATAACTATTATGAGTGCTACTAGTGAATGCAAGTTGACTCATCATCTTTATTCAAAGTAAATCACCCTTGGTCCATAAGGAAGGGACTTCCACTCCTACCAAAAATATGTAGGTCTTAAACTCTTAACCTATTTCTTTACATTCAAAGAAAACCAACTTTTAACCAAATAAAAGTAGATTTAGATGATACTTCAAAACCAAAATAATTAATTAGTTAAAAAAAATTAAATTGCTTTATTGGTAGATTATTTAAATTTTAAATAATATAATAAAAATATTAACTTTACTTTATTAAATTTTAATAAATTAATATGAATTCGATTATACAAGCACCATCATCATTAAAAATAAATAAATAATAATATATATATAAATTATATAATATTTAATAGATAATAATACTTGTATGAAATAATCATTTTTCCGTGAGTGAAGTCAATTTCATCATTGTAGGAATGTTCTAACTTACATTTAGATGACGATATAAATATAAATGGTAGATTATGTTTATGTTAATAATTTTTAGTATTAAATTTAATCAAGTTCAATTTTGTAAAATGTGAAAAGTAATATTTATATATGTGATAATATTTAATATTAGATTTAATAACATTTAATTATCTAATGTTATTATATTTTTATTTTAATATTAAAATGTTTAATTTTAAAATCAATATTAGATGTTAATGATTTTAAAATAATTATTAGATATTAATAAATTTACGATATCTTTATAAATAATTAATAAATACATGATAATATTCAAATTTAAAATGTCTTAATTTTATAAATATTTAAACTATTGTAATATATTTATATAATAATAAATCATCATAATTCACATATTTAAAAGTAAAAATAATTAATAAATTCAATATAATTTTTAAGTCTAAGATTATAAAAATATATATATTCATATAATGATAGATCATGATAATTAAAATGTTAAACAAAGTAGAAATTGAACTCTAAAACATTTCTTTTATTTAAATTTTAGATAATGTTTTATCTTGATAAATAATAAATACAAGATAATATTTAAATTTAAAATGTTTTAATTTTCTAAATATTTAAGCTATTTTAATATATTTATAAAATTCAAATATCAAAATCATAATTATGATATTTTATAAATATATGAATATATTCAAATATTTTATAAATGTTTTAAATCATCATAATTCAAATATTTAAACGTAAAAACAATTAATAAATTCAATACAATTTCTAAACTTAAAAGTAAAAATAATTAATAAATTCAATAGAATTTCTAAATTTAAGATATTTTATTTTTTTAATATACAAATTATTTGATGATGATGATGATGATGATGATGATGATGATGATGATGATGATGATGATGATGATGATGATGATGATGATGATGATGATGATGATGATGATGATGATGATGATGATGATGATGATGATGATGATGATGATG
>ML777217.1:523634-537014 GCA_009831015.1 Picea engelmannii | reverse complement strand
CAGATGTAGTGAATGTTGACAATGTTGTGAACTCCATTTGTAGATTGAAACACATTTTGCAATTGGCCTATACAAAATGATCTTTGTCAATTTTGGTCGACTTTACTGTAGTAGATGTGGTGAAATGTTGTGTGAAGTCCATTCGTTTACCCAACACCACTCGCCAATATTTTACAAGATTTGATAATTCAGTGAAAGATTCGCCAATATTTTACAAGATTTTATAATTCAGTGAAATATTCGCCAATATTTTACAAGATTATATAATTGACTAAAATATTAGCCAAAAAATTATATATACATTTTATATTATTGATAAAATAACCCTCAATTTTTCCTATGTATCATGGGGATTCGCCCATTTATTATACATATAAATTTAGGGGGGGTTCTTAAAATCACCCCTGATGAGGATAGGTCCTCCAATTTTTAATATTTCAACTTGGTAACCTTCGATCTCCTTAGCTTTTCCTTTTGAGAGATGCTTAACTACAAACTTAATGTGTTCTATAGAAAACACTTCATCATTTGTAGAGTTGTTTGGCATTCTATCCATGATGTTAAGGGATTCATACTAATTTTTAAGGTAGAAATTCTAGTCCTTCAAGGGAATCTTATTATTTTCTTTCATTTTATGAGTTAGAATTTTCCTCCAGAATTTCTTAGGATCTATCTTAAATAGGTGCAAAATATTCTCTTGCTTTCTATGTATATAGTCTTTTTTTTTTCTCGTTTAATTAAAGTTTTGTATCTATTTATCTTATCATATTTTAAAGATGCATTGGAAGCATCCCTAATGGATTTTTTTAGCAATTTTACATTCATGATTATCCCATGGGCTAGCTATACTATTTTTTTTTTTATGTAGTACCTCAATAGAGAAATTGTTAATTTAAGTATAGAGGATTGATGTAAAATTCTTATAGTCATCTTCAATATTTTTCTGATACGATATGAGTTTTAAAGAATTGCTTCAGTCTTTTAAGAAGAGATCAGATTTTTGTTTGTCAAAAAGTAAATGCCTTTGAATGTGAGAGTGATCCTCTACAAATCTTTTGTGCATGGCAACGTTAAGAGTTAGCGATATAGGTCTACGATCAAAGTCAAGTTCATAGTCAAAGTTTACTATTTGGTTGTATATGGGGATATACAATCAAAGTCAAGTTCGTGGTCAAAGTTTACGATCAAAGTCAAGTTCATGGTCAAAGTTTACTATTTGGTTGTATATGGGGATGTCTAATATTACGTAATCAACAACACTACTACCCAACCCATGGATACAAGTCATCCTATTAGAATTTGGCCACTTCTTTAGACCATTTTAAATTATTAAATCTTGGGAACTATAGAACTTGGTTAAGTCAGTACCAAACAAATTATCGATCTGGTCTTTAGAGTTTCATTTGTAATTGTTCGCTAAGACATGGTTATCATCTAGCCATTTATATAATTAGGGTTGGAGTCATTACTTAAAATAATAGCTTGATTGGTTGTATTTCTAGCATTAAAGTATCCTAACAGGAGGATATTACATTCATTTTTCAAATTGTAGATATTTTGCTCAAAGGTTTTGTAGGGATAATTCTTATCTAGATTGTTTTTTGTATAAAAAGTAGAGTTAATAGATGTGAAATAACATATTTCTATATAAATATTCTTAGCGTTAATATCATACATCTCCATCCATATGTGTTGATTGAGAGGATCTTTCTTATGAAGCTGGATGTGACGCGAGATGTTCATTTTTATGTAACATGATATGCATCTAATCCCTATATGGGAGGACTTGTTCCATGTGGATCAAAAAACAAATCCTTTGATATTAGGGACCTTGCATTATTCATGCTCCCAAGTTTGAACCAAGAGAATAATGTCAATGTCACTCAAGATCTAGCTTAATATAGGTCCTTTACTCCATGGAAAACCACGACATTTCCAAAAGAGGATTTGGAGTGTCCCAAATTGCTATTTATCATTGTCCTTTTGGTATCTATCCCTAATAATAGCTTTTTTGTTCCTATTTATTGCCCATTTTCCTTCCTTTCTATCTTCCTTTACCTTTTGAACCTCCTTCCTTAATTTTGCTTGATCTTCTGGAATGAGGTCTTCATTTATAAATATTATATACCCTTTTAAGCTTGGATTTTTACTAAGTATGTCATATTTATTGGCATTAGAGCTTACCATAACCCGAATCAACCTATCTTTATGTTTAATTGTTTTTCCCAACCTTTTTTCTTCTATAAGGCCAATTGTTTCAATTTTGTGATTTAGGTATCAACAGTGAATTACTCATATTGAAAAGAAAAATAAATAAATAAGATACTTATGCACCTGAATCACAAAAGGGTTTGAATAGTCACTAACATAGTTACTGTAAATCAAATTTATTGCAAACTAGATTCATTGTAGACACAATAAATATTCATGCACTAGAACCACAAAAATAACATAATTTTCACCATCGTAGAGATAATATTCATCGAGATATATTCACATCATTAATTCATCGCAGAGATAATATTCACCATCGTATGTATTCACTACATAGATAATATTCACTTGAAAGATATATTCACCACCATATGTATTCACCTCAGAGTTCACAAAAGTGCAAAATTCAGACTGCAAAATCATCATAATTCAAATTATATTTATAAGTATAAATAATTAATAAATTCATTATAATTTTTAAATTTAAAATATTTTGATTTTTTAAATATACAAATTATTTTAATTGATTCAAATAAATATAGATAATCATAATTCAAATGTTAAACAAAGTAGAAATTGAACTCTAAAACATTTCTTTTAAAGATTTATTTTGATTGTTCTAAGTATATTTTTAATTTTTTTTTTTTTTGCAATTTTGTTATTATATATATATATATATATATATATATATGACTTATTTATTTATTTTCTATGTATTTAATTTTAAATTATTTTATATATATTATGAAGACACAAATAATTATATTTTATTTTATTGATTTTTTTAATTAATTATTAAAAATCATTTTAGTTTTTATTAATTAAATTAAATTGAATTATTTATTTTTTATAATTATTTAAATATAAATAAATTACTCATTATAAATACTCTTCTTAACCCTCGATGGGGTGGCATCTTGATGATGACATTGTTCATGCTCTACAAAGGTCGTGTTAGCTCACGACACACTCACCAACACTCTCCTCCGTTGGTTAAACTCTGTCTCAACGAGATTAATGTGCAATACCAGTCTACGTTCCAACTGTGAGGGATGACTGTAATCCAAGATATTTCTTGCACCAGAGCAGTTATCGCCCATTACTCCCCCTCATTTTCAGCAATGCAGACTTAAATTCATTTTCCTTTATTTCTCGATATGAGTCGACCAATTCATCCTTGGGAGGAAGGCTTTGTTACTACCTAGCTTGAGCGTCTCTGCTTCTCAAAGTGTTTGTTGTGTCATGTCTCAGAGCCAATGCTCATTCTTTCAACAGGGCTCTATTATTATCTCCTTCATTTTCGTGTCTAGGATGCATGAGCGGGCTCACTCATCCCAGGGTAGGTTAAACATTTGTTGCAATGAAGCAGGGTCTTCATCCAGCCTCACTAGTCTTGTAGCAGAGAATTCTCCTCACCATGCTCCTACATCCCAACCAGATCCAAAATCCATGGAAACCTAGAGTTGTTTGGTCATTGAGAAGATTCCATATTATATGACCTCTTATATCGACCATGTTCCACCTCCAAATTCCCCAATTGGTCACCCTACTTCTCCCAACAATTCTGGAAATTTTGCAAGCACTTCTTCACCTTCCAACTTGTCTGATCACACTAGCATGGAATACATTCATTCAGAGAATCCTCTCAGCTCCCTCTCGAGGGACACTCTTCTCAACTTCATCTTCAAAATGTGTAGCAAGATCATAGACTTAAAATTTAACATGGAACAACTCCACCGACGCTTCTTCTGGCTCATGGTGATGCAAGCTAGCTTAGTTCTTCAATGCTCAGTTCCTGGTATGACTACTCTGAACACCATCCTTCTCTGTGAACCCATTCCTCTTCCGCCGAGAAACACTTCTCACTAGGGATAGGTTCAAAACCATGATTAATTGTGTTCCTTTACAGTTTCAAGTTTCAGTTCAAGTTTTGGGCCTAGTTTACTTTCTACAGTCCATGGTAGGCTAGTTGTTTTGTTAAATTGTCAAGACAATATTTCTATTTCCAGACACTATTATTTTTTGACCCCTCAAGGAGCCAATAGGCATGAAAAATGGTTGTGATGGGTCGATTTCCTTCAATGGAAACCCTATCGAATGTACTCAAACTATGTGTATATTAATTTTTTTAGCAGGCAATAGAATTTACTAACTTACAAAAAAACAAATACTCTCCTTAAAAATTATATTCTAATTCTAATATATTAGTCGATAAAAAATTTGTTCAAAAATTATGATATGCATGTATTAAATGAATTAAAATGTTGTTCAATTTATTTTATAGTTCAGTTTGTATATAAAAAATAATAAAAAAATAATTTTAAAAATTCATTGAGATGAAAAAATAATGCAAATTAAATGTTCACAACATGATGTAAATAATTACTATAAAAAACATGTTATGGCTCCAAGGGGAAATATATAGGGTTAAATGTATATGATATGACCCCAAGGGGGGGGGGGCATATATGGGGTTAATTGTACATGTAATGTGTAAATATATATGTATGATCAGGGGATCAAATTTTGCTCAATTTTTAAAGTGCTCGGAATGCGATGAAAACAGTGTCATTGCGTCTGTCTCGTCTTCCTGATTTCGACGGTATATTTACTTTCTCAAACAGAGTTCGTATGGAGAAGATATCGTGATCTGTCCGCCAAGCCAAACAGACAAAATTTTTGGATGCTGATTGTACCTGTCCGTACAGTCTGTATGGTGACGTGGCAGGGCCGTACCATCCATACGGTGATGTGGCAGGTGGGGGACGTGGCGCGTTTTCATTCGTTGATGTTGGCGAGTAGCATGATGACACGTGTCTGGTGGATGGTGAGTAATATGAGGACACGTGGCCCAATCCATGGGCTCCACGTGTCCCCTTCATTTTTGTTTAATTGATTATGTAAAATTATATGGGGAGTCCGTGGGGTTCGACCCCTGGACCTCCCCCAACATCAACGACTTCATAACTCTCCGCTAGCCAAAGTGCTGCCACATGAACCTTGTTTGTAATATGGTTTTACTACTATTTAAAGTTGATATATGTCGGATGCAAAGGGGGGTCGGGCTGGGGCTAAGTCCCGACCCGTGGACACATTATATTACATACGACCATATATATAAAAACCCGACCGTTGGCGTGTGTATTACATTGCAATGAATTGCAATGTATTGCAATATTGCATTGCATATATGTATAAACTATGGTTTGCATATTATATTGACCGCGTGGGGTTTTGAACCATAACCTTTGGTTAAATGTGCGTGCGGGTGTGTATGCGCGGGAGTTATACCGTTGGCACGGTTCAAACGAACTAACCACCTTTTTGCCCAGCCTTTGGTCGCATGTGCCATACACCCAGGTGCCGAGGCGGTTAGGGGCTGGAGGCGCCTTAACCGTCCTATGGTTTGCACCGTTGGCGCGGTTGCGCCCGATGCCAGGTTTTTACGCTTAAAAGAGCGTGTGAGCCAGGTTTGTTAAGGGGGAGTGCAATTTATAGAACCAGAGACAACAAGCTTGGAGAAGGAGACTTCCAAGAGGCCTATCTTTCTCATTTTTCGACCGTTTCAGGTGCCGAAAGAGCCCAGACAGGGGTTTTGGGATGCTGGGAAGCCATTGGAGCAGTCGGTTTGTCAGTTTGAGCATTGTAAGACATGTTTTTGAGAACTTTTTGAGCAATTAATAATAACAATCCATTGGAAGCTGGACCAGGAGATGTAGTCCATAAGAGGGGTGAACTCCTTTATCAATTTATGTGCACATGTGTTTATGTTCAATGTTTATGCTGCTGTCTATGTGTATTTTGCATGAGTAATCCTTAAATTATGTGTTGCAAATTGATCCTGTTGCTTTAAACACATAACATTTCACTTGCAATAATTATTCAAGTTTTTTCAAGTCTTCTTCAATTTTAGATCAATGTAATAGGGTCAACTTGTAATGATCCCTCTATTACAACATCAAAATAAGTGAGTATAGTAGAGGTAATTTTTTTTTTGAAACAATTGTTAGGATAAATGATATGCGACACAACATACATCAATAACTACACATCCAATCTCAACACATCACCACACAACAAAAATAGGAATAACATCACTATTATTCAAAATCAATCATATCACATAAAAATAACATAATGTAGCTACCCACCCAACCTATCCTGCAAGGTCAGGACCTCCAAGACACATAATCAATGCTCAAGTCTAGGATTCATCTGATTTATTTTGACCATTTAAGGTCTCAGGACCGGCGGTTGTTTTGAAGAATAAGGAGATATATAGTTCCCTTAACCACAATCATACTCCAAATTTCATGACTAAATCAACAACAATACCCATCATAAATTCTTTAAACACAGAGTATAATCTACTACAATCAAACAATCAGTTAAACATCATTCAGGTGAATTGAGCAAAAACATCTTATATCGTTTATCATGAGGAATAACAAGAAATTCCACTTAACACGCATGTGATGAATCCACACATTAAGTTCTTTAGCCAGAATTTGCTAAGTTTTCATACCATACACATAGTAATCTTAACTAAAAATAGCCATTTCGTTTCAAGTTAGACTCACAACTTTTGTTTGATTCAACCTCTAATCACAATGTCAACAACAGTTCTTAATTGGTAAAAAGATAAGTTGAAATTCTGAAAAATATAAAACAATCATATTATGCATACCTAACATGATTACTTAATCTCTATCATGGATTTGTGCAAATAAACTATTATCTTATCTCCATTGTAAGTTGTCATATTTCAATTTCATCATTATAATATAACACTTGTTGAAGTCATCAATATCATAGACACCAAAAATCCTAAGTTTTCAATGTAACTTACTCCCCATTTAAGTCTCACTCTATAATGCATCTTTAAGTTTAATTTAAAACTCTTAAGGAGAATCATAATATCCCTTAAATCTTCTCTCTAAAAGTTCAACTAACTTAAGGTTGTCTAACCCAACCATGACACAAGTTAACTAGTACTTAGGGTAACTTATACTATACCCAAATTTGTTGGAGGCACCACTTCACTCTACCAAAATGGAAATATATGAAACCCTAATTTTTTTTTGATCTAGGTTATCAATTCAAGGTAGCAAAAAAAATAAAACGAAACAAGGAATTTAATTTGACAACGCTCAAGAATCCTGAATTTCAAATTTGGAAATTGATTTGGCAGTGACAAATTAATTTCTAAATTTTGATCGTAATTTAAAATGACAGCGTACAAGAAGTTACACACACTTAAAGTTTAGGACCTATCTTCTAGCATTCTATTCTTTGATTTTTATCAATACAACAATCTTAACTCTGAGTTAACTTCCAATTCTATATAATATTTCGGTAGTGACTATACTAAGTTCTAGTTTCCAACTGTGGATAGCTGATTATACAATGTTTAAAATGAAAAATCAACTATAGTTATAAATTAATGCCACAACGTCACTACAATTTTATTTCCAAAAATTTTGCAATTAAAATTAAGGTAATCATAACGAAATTCAACTCAGATATGCAATAAATATTGGGGCGACCATAATGACATTCTAAACTTCAGGATTGACAAATAACTTTATAAAATGATCATACCTAAATTTTATTTTCCGATCTGTAATCAAGACAAACAAAGTTCTATTTTAGGAATGCAAATCAACTTAATCTACAGTGACACTAAAGAATTTAAATTTCTGATTGTAAATTCTTGACAGTGAATATATATAATTCTAATATCTCCATTTGCATAAACTAAATATTAATGTCCAGAATTGCAACTAAATGTGCAGCGATATTTCACAAGATCACACAAAATTCTAACTTTTTGAAGTTGAAAATTTAATTCTGCATGCGATCAAATGAAATTCGAAAATCTGGAAATGTAAAAGCTTTTAAAATAATTCAATAATATTCTAAATTATAATAATAATAATTTATTTTTAAGGTCACGGCCAAGCCAACATATCAAATTAGTGTATGAGATCTCCTTGTTTGTAGGATAAGGTTTTTTCTAGAAATTTGACTAGTAAAGTCTACAAAAGTATATATACCCTACCCTCTTTTGGATTTGAACTTGTAACCTCTTAAGGGGAAACACATATTCTTAACCATTAGACCCACTCATAAAACTTTCTATAAATTTTATAAAGAATACACAATTTCTAAATTTGAATTTGCAGATAAGTTTGATAAAGAGCACACAATTAATTTTCAGAATACAATATAATTATGCAGCTATTATAATGAAGGTCAATTATCCGAAATGTGTAAATTAATGTTGCGGTGAATAAACGAATTCAAATTCTGGATTTGTGAATTGAAATGGAAGCAATCAAATAATTTTTGAACTCAGGTTGTAAATTTAATTGCTGCGATTAAAGGAATTTCAAAAATTTGTGGTTGTCAAATAAATTGGTAGCAAATAATAGAATTTATAAATTATAAATTGTTAATTAAAATGGCAGCGATAATTTTTTTTTTATAAATTCTGAAATTGTCAATTAAAATGGTAGCTAACAACAAAAATTATAAATTCTGATATTGTCAATTAAAATGGTAGCTATCAACAGAAATTATAAATTTTGAAATTGTCAATTAAAATGGCAGCGAACAACATAAATTATAAATTCTGAAATTGTCATTTAAAATGGCAGCGAAGAACACAAATTATAATTTACCTCATTACAATTATAAATTTAGAAATAAAATACTTGAACCAATGGAGATGGAGACTTGATGATGTCCTTCAATGTGGCTTGCACTTCCTCTTTACTCCCACTTGTTAATCACATGCACTTCACCGGTATCTCTCAGTCAATGTTAGGGGTATTCTACTTCCTCCTTAGCTCCCGAGCCGCAAAGGGACCACACACAAGAAACCAACAACCAATAGATCCAAGGCTTTCCTCGCAAGGTAGAGCTTTCACTCTTTCTAGAAGCTTGGTATCCCATCTTTCACAAGTAAAACACATTCAAATACTTTTGACAGCATAACACTACCATCCCAAGTGAGATTCATTTCCCTTCTACCTCATTTTTTTTATAGAAAAAATCCCCAATGACACATGTCCTCATGCACAAATAATTATCTTTTTAATTAATTTAATTAGGATTATTCACCCACACACTTGTTCGCACAAGTAATTATCATTTTTTAATTTTATTTAAAAACCCAATTTCCCTCACATTCCCCAATGTGTTCCTATTTTTGCTCTTAGTTGTCCCTTTGTTCCCTAAAATCTCATTTAATGAGTGTCTCCTAACTAGATCTTAATTCGTATTGGATTATGAGTCTTCTTCTAGTTAGATTAGTGGTAGTTTGACTCTAGATACCAACATATGTGTACACCTATTCTCTCATATTTTATTTCTTTCTATTTTAAAAATCTCTTTTCTTATTTTCATGCACACATGTGCATTTTATCCAATTTTTAGATTTTTCTCAAATTTTCCTTAAATTGATTTATCTCAATTCTTTTAATTTATTTAATATTTTTATTTGGTCACCTAACTAAACTCATACTCAGGCTTAGATTTTTATTAAGATTTATAATTAATAAATTTGTTGTTTAATTAATTATTTTAATCCAACAAGGTCTAATCATTTCAATATTTTCTAAGCCAACTAGATTTGTTGACTCAAGTTTTTAATTACGCGACGTGCCCTTCAAGAATCACCTCTGTGGTCCAAGGGTGCCACTCGCCTTCGACTGGTTTTGGTCTTCAAATTTCTGAGCTAGATCAACTCTTCGGGCCCCTGCTGGAACCCAAACTTACTTTACACAGACGCCTTTTCTCCTAGGCGCAGGTCCTGTGAGACTCGCGGGCTCCTGTTAAGCCCTTGTTCTCCTTTTGAATTCTGAACAACGGGCGCTAGCTCCTTCTGCTAGGCCCCCTCCCCCATGTGACCTCGGTTTGTGACCTAGGGATAAACCCTGAAAGGTGTTTCAGACTTCGGGCTTCGGCTTTTTCCACAACAACCCACTCATTTTTCCCCCGGACTCTAAATCGCGAGAAAAAATGGTGTGAGGATCAACGACCCCGTCACTTCTTAGATCAATGACCCTCAATGCTTCATGCTTTGAGAGTTCTTCCGTTCTGCTCTCCCCTTTCTTCCATAGCACCTCTTCTTCGAAATACGTGGATCTCCTCCACGTGTCCTTCTGGCCAACAATGGTCCAAATTCACTCCGCTCTTCGCGACTTCGGTGAAGATTTCCCTTTGATATACACAAATATTCAGAGGTTCTTTCCCTCAAACTCTCAGATATATTGCCACGTCCCTCCTGATGATCGACATTCAGGATCAACTCCGGCTTTCGGAGCTTTGACAGTCTCTCACTCCTCTTGACTGAAAAATCCCGGAGAACGATTCCTCTGGACTTCCAGATCTCTTGCCACATGTCAACCTGGACGATGGATGGTCCCTATATTTTGTGGCACATCAGG
Source organism: Picea engelmannii (assembly GCA_009831015.1). Classification (NCBI taxonomy): domain Eukaryota; kingdom Viridiplantae; phylum Streptophyta; class Pinopsida; order Pinales; family Pinaceae; genus Picea; species Picea engelmannii. Next base: position 526,347 of record ML777217.1, on the reverse strand, counting down.
ACTTTGGCTATTCTGCTCTCTTATGCACTTTTCACTTTCCTCCAGAATGAAGGATTTCTTCAAACTTCTGAAAGGCTAGTGACTTTGGCCCTCCTACGATCTCTGCTACTCTGAGTCTTGACTTGCGCTTCTCCTCCTGACATGTTTCTTACTCGAAACTCTAAGGGTCTCGACCCTTCTACGTCCTTCAAAGGACTTTCTGGTGCCCTCTTGGTAGCCCAACACTCTTCCTCCTAATCTTGTAAAGTGAAACTACTTTACCTCTGACGCCCTCCTTGCACTTGAATGGCCCTCAGATGGTTGTGTTTCAACACTTTGTCTGAGTGTTGGATTAGTGCACTCCTTGCCCAGGTCTTCCTCCAGAGTGTTCAACAACTCTGTGAGTGTCCTCCTCTGACACTTCTCTTCTCAGAACTAGAAACATATTTCACATGTGCACACTTGCACCTCCTCAATGCCCTCCAGGCAAATCTCGACAGAGTATCCAACAAATTTGTGTTTTTTGTGCCTCCTCTGCACAATATATCCTCCAAGGTATTCATAAACATTGAGGTTCCTCTCTAAGTAAGTGAACTATTCTAGTGTGCCCTCCCAACATGTTCTTCTCTGAATTCGTCTTGAATTTCATACACACACTCCTTGCGCTAGCTCACAAAGCTTCAACACTCTGTCATGCACTCCTTGCATTTAGCCTGAAAGAACCCAGAAAAATTCCTACAAACTCCTAGATAGAGGGTTCTTGAAATATCCCTGATCCGGCTGATCAAGATATTTGCTACTGTTCTACTACTCTGGTGTGTAGATCTGATACACTAGGAGTTTCTGGATGCGTTTTAGCTGGGTGATTGAGATGTTCTTCGGTTATTGTGTTTGCATGTTGGTTATTATGGTTGCATGTCGGTTATTACAAGTGCATGTTGCATAATAAAGGTTTAACAATCATAAAAAGACGCATGCAAGAGTATATAAGGTCAACTGCTCAATATCATGAATAATAAACGTTCATGCATGGGAATACAAATAGCCTACTGAAATATGGAGTCTAGACGTTAGTCAGATCTCATGGATCTGTACTGGAATACAATCAAATAACAAAAGAAATACCCGTGACCGCAAGAAGACAACAGATCTGCTGCATGCATGGATAGATAGGCAAAAATGAGTGATCCCGGAGAAGCACGGTAACCGCTACCAGCTGGAAAACTCGATCTAAAGAAGTCACCATCAGAATGAGCTCGAAACTGCTCCAATCAATGCGCCCTGGCCTCTACACTGGAAATAATGTTTGACGGAACTCGGATCGGATCTCTATGGCCCTGCATCTGGACCCCTAGGGGGTTTGCGCCCCTCCTTGGGCAATGAATGCGCCCCAAAGGATTCCACCGTCGGAATCTATTGCTATATAGCTCAAAACGATCGCCTCGTCCAATGATGAAATGGGTCGGAAGGGTTTGGCCGGATCTGATAGGAAACCCCTGCATGCAATGCCAAACGTCGGTCCGGAATGACTGCGCCCAAAATGGCTGTATGGGCCAATATGAAAGATTCCACCGTCGGAATATGATGACGAATGGCTCAATGGATGCGCCCTGGCTAGATATCTACTGGGTTGGAATGAATCTGCAATCGAGACCACTGTCTACTGCAGATCTCTGAATCTCCAAAATGACTTGCGCCCTCCTTGGCTGAGCTACGCCCTCCACAATAATCTCTCCTGAAAAGAACGGTGAAATACCTGGATGGTATCTTCAATGGGCTAGGGTGTGTCTCTCAACACCGAAACCAATCAAGGGTGGTGGTTTCCTCCAAAAATCCACAAAACAATAAGGTCGGCTCTCCTCCTCCTCTGGAAGCTCTCAACATCAAATCATAACAATGTATAATGAATTAGGTTGCTTTATCCTTCCTTTATAGCTTCCTGAAACCCTAATTCATTGTTGACCTTTTCCCTCCAAGTGACTTTTACTTTATTTTATTATTCCTTGATTATATCACTTAATTAATTAATCATTTTGCCTGTAAAAAGTGATTTATCCATCCTGATGGCTTCTCCGGCCACTAAAAGTCACTTCTCATCATCCTATCCTGTAATACTCTTCCTCTCGACTCCGATGAGCTATTACACTAAGATGTTTCTCCAAGTAATATGCCCATTATGACCTTCTTAGTGAATTTAATTAAGATATGACCCATAATAACTCAAAATTACAGAAATCGTTGGAATGCAACGAAACCAAAGCCCAACTGTGTGGAATGGATCCTGATGATGAATGATACAAGTCAGGCCCAAATAAACCCCTCAATATCTCCTGAACTCTCTGTCACCCCTATCTGGCTACTCGAGCAGGCATAACACTCTGAAATGTTGTGATGTTATAATGTCCCAAAATGGGGACATTACAGTCCTCCCTGCCGGAATATTGCTTGTCCTCAAGCAATAACTGAATCCAACTACATATGATATCGGGGTCCCATATCCACCTGTGTGACACAAGGTAGACTCCCCTAAAGACGTGGTCTCTCCAAGTGCTCACCATGCATGACACCCACATGCTCTTGATGAGTAGAACGATCAATGGCCAAAGAATCTCAGTCAACTCTCCGAGCAACCAGTCTACTTGAAACTCAACTCCATCAAACGCTGAACTACCAAGCACTCCAATCCCTGGGTCCCATATCAGAATGTGAACTGCAATGCCCTGTGGAGTATAGT
>ML777217.1:484266-506181 GCA_009831015.1 Picea engelmannii | reverse complement strand
TATATATACCAATGAGACATTTTCATTTGGAATCATCTTGTACTTGAACATTTAAGTGGGGTAAAAGGAGGTTGCCCCCTCGAAGAGGCTTATTATCTGAAATTATCTCTTTTTCAAGGCGTTGAGTACTTTTTCTGAGGTTTATCTAGACTATATTGATATTTGGTTTTTAATAGATAAACATGGAATCAAACAAGAATACACTATTCCAAGGAATCCACGACAAAATGGAGTAGTTGAAAGGAAGAATAGATCATTTTAATAGATCGCAAGATCAATGATGAATGAAAAGAATATTGCTCAGACATATTGGGTGGAAGAAATACATACATTTTTTCATATCCTGAACAAAGCTCATCTTAGGCCACACAGTGACAAGACTCCTTATGAACTATGGCTTGGAAGACCTGCTTCAATCAAGCATTTTAAAGTCTTTGGGAGTAAATGTTATATCAAGAATAATGATGAAAATATTGGAAAATATGATAACAAGGCTGATTAAGGTATATTCTTAGTTTATGCTACAAACAGTAAAGGGTACAGATGCTATAATAAGAGGCTGCATAAATTGGTTGATTGTATTGACATAAAAATTGATGAAGAAATCTCGGTTAGAAATGTAATAAATTTTGAACCAAGCACATACGATATAGTTGAAGATGAAGATGAACAGATTCAAGGATCAGAAAGAGAAGAATCTGAATCAGATGAAAATACAAATACTCTGACTGACACAAATCAATAGAAAGAAGCAAAATCACCTCTCAGAATTCTTAGAAAGAATCATCCTGAAAATCAGATAATTGGAGATATTAATAAAGGAGTTCATACAAGAAGGAAATTGATTAAAGACTCAGAACAATCTCATGTTGCCTTTTTATCTATGATTGAACCTACAAATTTTGATGAAGCCAACCAGCATGATGATTGGATTAGAGCTATGAATGAAGAGATTGATCAAATTAAGAAGAACAATACTTGGGAGCTTGTTCCTAGACCTGAAGATAAGAATGTAATAGGTTCCAAATGGGTGTTCAAGAATAAAATGAATGAAAAAGGACAAGTTGTTAGAAATAAAGTCATATTGGTTTGTAAAGGGTATGCACAAGTTGAAGGTCAGGACTTTGATGAAAATTTTACACCAGTGGCAAGATTGGAAGCCATCAGAATGTTTCTTGCATATTCATTTCATAATAACTTTAAAGTTTATCAGATGGATGTTAAGTCAACATTTCTTAATGGAGATCTAGAGGAAGAAGTATATATGGAGCAACCTGAAGGATTCTCATTGACATATAATCCTGATTATATTTGCAAGATAAAGAAGGCTTTATATGGATTGAAACAATCACCACGAGCTTGGTATTATAGACTGGACAAATTTTTACAAAACAAAGGGTTCAAGAAAGGTACTATTGACATCAATCTTTACATTAAGTCTGACAGTGATAATTTACTAGTTGTTTTGGTTTATGTAGATGATATTAGTTTTGGCTGTACTAATGAATCATTTGTCTAGTGGTTTGCTAACTCTATGCAAATAGAGTTTGAGATGTCCATGACAGGAGAACTGTCATACTTTCTTGGTTTACAAGTAAATTAGAGTTTTGTAGGAATATTTATCTCTCAAGAAAAATATTTGAAATATATGTTGAAGAAATTTCAGATGGAGGATTCTTCTCCTGTTAGTACACCTATGGTGGTTGGTTGCAAGCTCAGTAAATATGATATTTCACTTGATGTTGATCAAAGGACATATCACTCAATGATAGGTAGTCTTTTGTACATCACAACATCCCGTCCTAATATAATGCAAGTTGTTGGAATGGTAGGTCATTATTAGTTTGCTTCTAAACAAAGTCACTTGGTAGCTGTAACAAGAATATTCAAATATTTGAAGGGAACAATGACTTATGGTCTGTGGTATCCCATAAATCAGAATTTTTAGTTAACTTCTTATCCAGATGCATATTGGGCAAATTGTGTGGATGAGAGAAAGAGCACCAGTGGAGGTGCATTTTTCCTGGGTGACTCGTTGGTAGCATGGATTAGTAAGAATAAATGATCTATTTCCTTATAAACTACAGAGGCATAGTACATTGTTGCTGCTACTTGCTGCACTCATATTTTATGGATGATCCAAACTCTTGCAGATTTGAAGGTAAATTATACTGATTTGATTACAATTCACTATGATAACACTAGTGCCATTAGTGTCTCCAAGAATCCTGTTCTTCATTCCAAGACTAAGCATATCCCAATAAAATACCATTTTCTTAGAGAACAAGTTACAAACAAAGTTGTTCAACTGAATTATATTCCTTCCATAGAACAAATAACTGATATCTTTACTAAACCGTTAGCAGTGACCCCTTTTGGATATCTTCGTCAGAAGTTGGGGGTTATAACTTCTTTTGTCTAATATGTTCACCTAGTCAGGGGGAGTAATTATTGAATATCTGATGTATTTATAAGCTGCTCATAGTTGACATGGGGAGTATGTACTGCAACAACTCAGGGGGAGTGTGTTTCTTCTTTGACATTGATGTCAAAGGGGGAGAACGTGTGGTAATGGTAAGGATGCTACAGTGGTATGGTTGGATGTCCAGGCAGAGTAGTGTTCAGGTTATTCAAGGTTTCCATCAATGCCAAAGGGGGAGATTGTTGGCATATTTATTACTGACAAAAGGAAAAGTATTTGTTTGTCATTGATGGTAATCTCATCCCTACGATGACGAGCAAGAGAAAGTGGCAAGAACAATAACCCAGTGATGATGGCATGGAAAGATCAAAAGAGTAAGCTCAGGAGGAGGAGAAACAGTGATAATTGGATTACCCATCCCGAATTCCCGATGGTCGTTAGATCTGAATTAAGACAGAGGGAGCACACAGAAGAGGAGAATAGATCTCAGGCATCAGATTTGAGCACGAAGACTGACCATCATCAGATCCAGAAGAAGGAGCGCGATGTTTAAGTATAATATGAAGCGGGCTTACAATGTCTCGAAAGTAGGATGACCATTGATCCAAGAAGGACACGTGGTGAAATATCAAGGAACGACAAAGGCTCTGTTTTAGTGTTTCACAGATTGGGAAATCCAAAAGGAGGAGGTGCTCTAACCCCTCAAACTTGCGAATATGCGAAATCGCGATAAAAAATCTTGATTGTTGGATGCAGACTACACGTGGTGAGAGGTCATATTTTCGTTGACTGGAAAGTCAAAGGAAGGAGTTGCTCTGTCCTTTGAAATCATGAAACATGAAACCGCGATTCAATCTGAGTCATTGATCAAGGGAGAGCGTGGACCGTTGATCTGGCTCCATTTCAGAGTTTTGGATACCGTGATTTGGAGGAGTCAAGGAGACTCACAGAAAAATCACAAAGCACCTTTTGGTGCAGCCTGTGGTTACCACCAGTGGTCACGTAAGGGGAAGAAGCTAGCAATGCTAAGCTCCATTTCAGAGTTTTGGTGATCGCGACATGGAGAGTCGAGAAGCCTTATCATAGGATTCCTGAAATCGCGAGTCGCAAAACCTCTTTATGGATAAGAGCTTGGTCACAGCCGTGGGCATGTGAAGGAAGGAGCTTGCAAGTTGCAAGGCTCCATTTTGTGATCGGGAGGTTGAAGAGTCAAAGTGACTCGCAACAAAATTCGTGAAACGCGAAATTGCATAGCGCCTGTTGGTGTAGCCGGTAGTCATCACCGGTGGTCATGAAAAGGGATGGTACTAATTGCTAATCCCTATTTTTGGAGATCGCGATATGGAAATTCAAGAAGCCTCACCACAAGGTATCCAAAATGCAAAATGAGAAATCACTTTCTGATTAGCCTGTGGTCACAGCCGGTGGGCACATGGGATAAACGCGAGATCCTGCAGATGTAATCCAACAATGATGGTGAATTGGGAATCTGATCTAAGGGATATTGTTCCACCTTATGATTAACTGTTCAGTTACGATTCATTTAGCTGAACTGAATCATGATTCTTGAATGACTGGCGATTCAGTTGCTAAGGTGTTTTTGCCAAGGATATTTGAGGTGTAGCTGAAGAGGTTGGTGTGGATAAAAAGAGATATGTCTGCACTTTAGAACCATGGTGTAGTTCGTAGAGGGGTTTTCCCACTATAGAAGAATCGACAACCATACTGAGGAAGCCTCTAGGGTCTTTTGGGATATTTCTTTAGGTGTTTTTGAATCAGTTTATTTACTATTTTTTGAGTTTCTGTAAGCTTCTGTGTCTTTAAGGGATTCTGGTCTTCCATACCAGTACTCCCTGCCTTTTCTTGACTATTAGTTTTCATATTTTTTGAGAAGTTACAAAGGAGTACGCATCCTGTAGTGGGCCTACACGCATGCATATGCACCCTACTTTTGGATAGCCCACGTACATACGCAGGCTGCTAAAGTGTTAGTAGCGTGTCTGTGTCAAGAAATTGTTTTTTTTTTAAAGAAGAGGTAGTCATCCTCTTCCCTGTCATAATTCACACTTCTCAGGGTTTTTCTTGATCTAGCCCTGGTCTCTGTTATAGCATTCTATAGCCTAGTTTTGACCTCAACATAGATTTCTTTTCATCAAAAGATTTCTTGTGTTTTTTTTAATAAGGTTTTTAGACAAGTTTGTGAGTTTGCTTTGATCTGCCTGTTTGGTATTATCAACGACTCCCTGCGATCTGCGATTTGGATGAAATTCATTTCTTGGTCTTGACCTGTTGTCTTTTTTCCCTTTTTTTCTTTAGAAGAAAAGAAAAGAATTCATTTTCAAATTTTTTGTTTTGAAGCATAAAACAATAAAAAAAAAACTTTCATTTCTTTGTTTGGTAAAGTAGTTTAGGTTATTTGCTTCATTTACCAATGAAAACAAAAGTTTTCTTAAGTTCTTTATTTGAATGCTTAGGAAATTAAGTAGCTCGTAGTCAAGGGAAATCTTGTTTTAAGTTTTTATTTTCAAAAGATCTGAGAAAAGTAGTTACGAAAAGTTTGGTGAAAGAGTTTTAATTTTTCAAATCTTTATTTGTGAAGAAGAAGTATTTTGTTTTCAGTTTCATCTTATGATCTTCTCTTTTGTCTCTTAAACAACATCACTAGCTTCAATTCCATTCCTTTTGACTTAATACATCCACTAAAATTAATGATTAGTTAAAAGTTATTAGACTTTGTGTTTGTAGGGTCCATCAATTTAGTCTAGGCTAGAGCCTTGATTTAGGATTGGAGAGGAAACTCTTCAAGGCTACAAAAACAAACATAAGAGTTTGAGCTAGGAAGTGCTTGAAAGTCCAGTAACCGTGAAAGTTATCTGGGAAACCCCTCTAATACAGGGGCTAAACATGAGGTCGCGTGTGGAAAGGTAGCGGAGATAACCCCGCTAAAGCCGGACCAAGCATAGTGGGGAACACATATAGAGGGCTTATCGTGGGATTTCGTTGATCGAATTTTACACAGAGCTTCGTGGGTCTCGAATCTGTTTGAGGTCCTCAGTAATCTTCCGAAACACTTGATTTCGATACCCTTGATAGATTTTGGACTTGATACCCTACTCATTGTGGTCCACCCGACTGTCAACTGTACCCACCTGGTGACTGTTTGCGCATTGGAAACCTAGTTGCCTTTATCTTAGTGACTTACACAGGTGACTGCGGGGGTATACCGCAGTACCTAGGGTAGACATCAGACCACACTTTGTAGAGTATACCCGGAGGGTTCTTCCGTATTTGAGTTTCACTTGCACTGGTAAGTTTCTCTAGTGTTGACTGGTGTAATTGTTCTTCCAACTAGCTAGTGATCGACTTGTCTTATCTCATAGGAGATTTTTTTCTATTGCATGCTGGTTTTTAAAACGTTAATAAAAATCCCTAGTCTGTCATTGATCTTCCCACACCAAGGAAGATCAGGAGCTCCACCGGTTTTGAAGGATTCTTGGCCTACTACCGGTTAATCTGGAGCCACCCCTGCCACTGCTAAGGTGAAGACTAGACCAACAAGGGTCTTTTGAGGCGACCGGGCCATACAAAACTATGTCCGACCTATCTTTGAGAGGAGAACATTTGATTCCAAGGGAACCAACCATTTCCAAACTCGTAGCAGAAGCTCTTGGTCCGTATAACCCTCTGATCACTGATCTATCAACACCCATTGTCATACAAGTTAAACCTTACGAGCGTTAGGTAGTGTCACAAGCAGCGATGGAGACAAATGCTTCTACTTCTTCAGGGAATTCTCATACTCCCTCCAAAACTGTCACCACAAGGGTTTTTCGGCCTCCTAACCAACCATCGTTGGTCCGCACCACCATGGTATTGACCACATCTACCTCAGGCAATGGTCTGATTTCGTCTATGGCGGCGATCACTACTCCTTTCACCCAGAGTGCCACATTCCCTCTGTTTTCATATGGGATGCCTAGCTTCAATACAAACTCTGTCCTTTCCTACTCCACTCTACAAACTTTAGGTCTGGGGGCAGGGAGCTCTAATTCTCCTTTGCAAGGATCCATGGGGGGCACTTATGCTCCCTATAATTCTTTCCCTTATGGAGGGGTTCATATACCTCTTTCATCCCCTTCACTAGGCGGTGCTCACCAACACTCAGCCAGGCCGAACGTAAACTATAGTTCATTTGAAGTAGGTAATCAAGGACTTCCTTCTTATAGAACACTGGTAGGTTCGACACTGTTCTCTTTATTCGACGGATTTGGTAACAATGCATTCTCGTCAGCTGCCGTCTCGTCCGGGGGCAACCCTGGTTATGGACAACAAAATCCTATGTAGGGTACTATTCCTACACAGGGGGGAAATTTAGGAATTCCTTACTCACAAGGAATTTGGAATCTATAACAGGGATCAGTTCCCTTGTCGGGGATGCCGACCAGGGGAAACCCCTTCCATAGCCAATGGAACCCCCGTCGGATCGACAGGGGGAAACCCTTCCCAAAATCCTTGGAATGCGATGCAAGCCCATCCCTTTAGGCCCTATTACGAGAGTTAGCCGATGATGTATCAACAAGAGAAGAATCCATACACTAGTCATAGCCATGGTTATTACTAGAACCCTGGCCAGCAACCTAAATTTTCCTGGCAACCTGGTGCCCGCCAAACTCCAGGCTTCTTTTTCCTTGGTTATAATCAACAACCCAAATTACCATTTCTGGAAACTTTGCACTTACCAGGCTTGACAAGGTTATTAAACGACCCCATTTGTCATGATCCACGTTGGCCTCCTATGCCAACCAATTTTCCTTCAGACATTCCAAAGTTTGAAGCTAAGCCTAATGAAGATCCATACGATCAGGTGACTACCTTCCATTTACGGTGCTCGTCCAACTCTTTGAGAGACAAATCTATCCAGTTGCATTTGTTTCAACGCACTCTCATCAGGAGTGGTGTGAAATGGTACATTGAGCTTGACCGCTCAAGATACTCTTCCTTCGATGAATTGGCAATGGATTTCTTAAACCATTTCCAATTACCTATGAGATACGACGTTGAGACCGAATTGGTGGCCAACTTTGAGCAGACAAAAGTAGACCATATCTCAGATCACATTCGAGAATGGAGATGATGGAAGAGTTTGAGAAAAGTACCAGTCCCACCAACATTCCTTCTTGGGTGGTTCCTTAAGTATTTGGTACCCCAGTTATATAAACACGTCGCAACCTCGGGGGTCTTTTCAGAAGAAGAAGTGATAATGAGAGCTCAACAACTAGAGCTGATTTACTCTCAATCTGGTTTACTTTATGAAGTTTTTTCAGATGCACCGCGGTCAATACTTGACAAGACCACACAAAGATATGGACCACATGCCGATGGTACTATTGGTTCAATGCAAAAGAAGCATGTTTATCAGTTGTCGAATCAATTGCAGCACTTGTCAATACAGCAGACAACGGCCAGCGAGACCACTGGTTCAACTGCTCCCCCTACTCAAATGTCGGATGTACACAGTGTGTAATCGAAAAAACTGAAGGCCACCCAGTATCCTGATGGAAAGAAGAAACAACGAAAGAAGGGTAAGGGGGATAAGAAACCTACCAATAATGATGGTGGGGGAAACAGAGATAATAAAAAGTCAAAGTATCCGTGTAATCTTTGCATGGAAGACCATCTGACTCACCAGTGCCCTTGGCTTGCGGAGGCCCAAAATTTATTGGCACAACATTAGCTTGCTATGTTAACCAACCCATTTCCACATGGGAAAAAATTAACTCAAGCCTCTTTGAGTGCAGAAGGGGGAAGTTAGGGACTCCCTCCATATTCGAGTAATCCTTCGTCCATGAATGTGTACATGATGAAAGGTAGCGTTGACATAACAACTAGGAATCACGACTACAGAATGACAAACACCTCTGATAAGGGTAAGGAATTTGAAAACCCATCTCTTGCTCTCCAGATTGAGCAGATGTTGGGAGAAACAATGACACAACCCAAATGCAAGGGCTTCCAAGAACAACTCTATGGTGGAGGATTTGTCTCAAACCCCTTGTGCAATGTCTTCTTTGGAAGTCCTCTAGATATGCCCTTCCTAGAGAAAGGATCTATTAGCTTCCTTAGGATCTGCTGAGACTTGTAATCCGGGAACAATCATGCTTGATATGATTGACTTAAACCCTTGTCTCCCTTACCACATAGAATTTCATATAGTAGTGGATTACACCACGAAAACCTTTACTTGGAACATTTTCCACACGATGGTTGATGAGGGTGCCTCGACATGTGTGATGTGTTTGGTGTGTTGGAAGGCCATTGGCCAACCCTTTTTGTCTCTATCACCTACTCTTCTTACCGCTTTTAATGGTCATTCGTTCTGACCACATGGAATCATCTCCTCTTTCCCTGTCCGTCAAGGTTGAAGTGGTCGATGCGTCTCTCAACTACAATATCTTGTTAGGAAGGAGTTGGACCTATGTTATGCAAGCAGTGGTCGCGATTGTTTTCCAGGTCTTGTTGTTTCCACACGAAGGCCAGATCGTGTCCATTGATCAGTTAGCCTTCTCTCGTCCTGACCCTTCATTGGACCTATGCTACGCAAGCAGTTAGGGGGGAAGACTGTGTGCATCAAGGTTGAAGTTGTCGATGCGTCTCTCGACTACAATCTCTTGTTAGGAAGGAGTTGGACCTATGCTATGAAAGCAATGGTCACGATTGTTTTTCGGGTCTTATTGTTTCCACATGAAGGCCAGATCATGTCCATTGATCAGTTGGCCTTCTCTCGTCCTAACCCTTCATTGAGGGTATCCACGGTCCCGATGATTGATAAAACTCAGCCAGACATCGTCAACGTAGGGGTTGGTTCGTGCCCACCTTTTATGGGTACTTTCGATTACCCGCCTCCGACCAACAATGTCCAATACATATCGGTTGTCCCTGACTAGCCTAGGGCTGAAATCTTTCAAATCTCATCATTTCGCACGACTTAATTGAACGATCCATGGACTCTTCCTTCCCCATCATCCATGATGGAAGGGATAGAGCACCATGGCATGGCCATGACTTTGTCCGCAACAGAAGTTGTATACTCTATAGTCCAACAAGCTTCTGTCGACCCCGATCCGATTATTGCACAAGAGTTATATCCGGTTCTTGATCCTATTTGGGCTCAAGGTTCCCTCGTCGATACTGATTCTTTAGAATTATTCTTTCCCTCGGATGAGGTGATTATTGAGGCAATGACTAGTTTGGACAGACCCTGGGATGATCTCCATCACAGATCTTGTTTTCTCCTAGAGTTAAGAAGAATTGAAGCAGGTGAATTCACTCTGACTATGACTGGAGATAGGGCTTGTCCTATCAATCCTTTGGCTACGCACGTTGTTTACGTTGAAGGAAATATGGAATCCATCGCTAAAATGATACCTATTGATATCTTCAGAACCCCTGGCATCATGAAGAATATGTTCGTTGGAGCAGACTGCTCCCCTGAGGAGATTCAAATCTACACGGATTTATTTAAAGAATTATGTGATGTGTTTTCCCGGTCTTACGAGGAAATGCCAGGCATAGATCCAAGAATCATTGAACATGAAATCACGACATATCCTGATGCCAAGCTGGTCTGGAAGAAGCTTCGTCTAGTTAGTCCCAGGAAAGCAACAACTATTAAGGTTGAAGTAGAGAAACTACTCAAAGATGGTTTCATCTACCCTGTTCAATTGACTCAATGGGTGTCAAATCCCGTGCTAGTTAACAAAAGGTAGGGTACGATTCACGTATGTACAGACTTTTGTGATTTGAACAAGGCCTGTCCAAAGGATAACTTCCCCACCCCATTTATTGACCAGATAGTTGATGAATGTGCAGGTTGTGAGGATTTTTCTTTCATGGATGGTTTTTTGGGATACAATCAGATACATATCAAGCCTGAAGACCAACACAAAAGCGCTTTCATTTGTTCGTGGAATACATTCGATTATCAGAAGATTCCTTTTGGTCTGAAAAATGTTGGAGCTACTTTTCACCGAGCTATGTATTTTTCTTTCCACAATCTCAAACACATAGTCGAGGCTTATCTTGATGATTTAGCATCACGATCTCGTAAGAGAGCTGATCATCCCATGCACCTCCGACTTATCTTTGAGCGATGTCACTACTACCGGATTCGCTTGAATCCAAACAAATACAATTTTTGCGTAACATTGGGTCATCTGCTAGGTTTTATAGTTTCTACAACAGGGATCATGGTCAATCCCCTATAGGTTAAGGCAATAGTTCAATTGCCTCCCCCATGCACAATCCCTCAGCTTCCGATTTTATAGGGAAAAGAGAAATTTTTACGGTGTTTCATCACAAAATATGCCGAGATCACAAAGGGTTTCATGCATTTACTGACAAAGGACATTCCTTTTCATTGGGACAAAGCCACTCAATGCTCTTTCGGAGCATTGAAATGCACCCTCACGTCTGCCCCTCTAATTTGACCACCCAATTATAATAAATATTTCTTATTGTACTTGGCCCCTGCAGAGTCGACCATCGGTATGGTCTTGGTTCAGGAGGATGATTTTCTCTCAGAATACATGATTTATTACCTGAGCTGAGCCATGGTTGGACCAGAACTCAATTATTCCCACGTTGAAAAACTTGCATTGATAGTCGTTCATGTTGTTCAGTGGTTCTACCATTACATCTTGTTTCGCAAGACCACCATCATTGATGTTGTGAATCTATTTCAATATGTGTTGACACGACATGTAATTGGCGGAAAGATCAGTAGATGGATAGTTATCCTCCATGAATTTGACTTGGATTTTGTTTCGGCGAAATCCAAAAAGTCGTTGGTCTTTGCGGAAATCATCTCGGAACTTCCAGTCGAATTAGGTGATGTTATGCCCAAGGAGTTGCCCATCAAAGGAGACTTGTTTTTGATCACGTCTTCGAACCCTTGGTACAGAGATATACTAGTCTATATCTAGACTTTGAAGTTTCCCACCTCTGCTTCTTGTGATGAGCGTCGCCGTATACGCCATCAGGACAAGAACTATCTCATACTCAAGGACACTTTGTATTGTCGAGGTGTAGATTGCATCCTTCGTCGGTGTCTCACTCATGAAGAAGTGAAATTTTTTCTCAACGATTGCCATGCTGGAGCATGCGGTGGTCATTTGTCTAGGTTGGAAAAAACCCAAAATATTCTATGAGCTGGTTACTTTTGGCTGACATTAATCAAAGATTGTGTTTAATCGGTCAAGAAGTTCCACCCGTGTCAGGTATTCTCTCAGAAGATGAGGGCACATGCCACTCCCATGTTTCCCGTCCTCAAAGTTGGTCCCTTCACCAAGCGGGGGATTGATTATGCTACATGAAACCCCCCTTCAGCAAGTGGGCACCGTTATATAATCGTAGCAGCAGACTACTTTACAAGGTGGGTCGAGGCTATGCCAACGTTTAAAGATGATGGAAAGACAACAAATCTCATTTTGTTTAACCAGATAATAGCAAGGTTCGGCGTCTCGAGAGAGATTGTCACTAACCATGGCAGTCACTTTCAGAATAAAATGATGTCCGAGTTAACGTCAAAGCTTGGGTTGAGGCAAGAACATTCATCACCCTAGAGAATGGTCAGGTGGAAGATGTGAATAAGTCCCTCAAGACTATTTTGCAATGAATGATCAATTAGGCCAAGTCAAATTGGCATTTGATGTTGTACTCCGCATTATGGGCCTACCGAACGTCTATTAAGACTGCAACCGATTTCTCACCTTTTCAACTTTTTTACGAGCTAGAATTAGTCTTTCCTATAGAGTGCCAGATCCCGTCTCTAAAGTTGGTAGTACAGTTATTGCCAGACACTTCACCACTTGAAGATCGTTTATTATATCTTGAGTAGCTCGATGAGTAGCGTTGTGATGCAACCTTGTATAACGAGGATCACAAACAAAAACTCAAGTGTCAGTATGATCGGTCTGTTCATTCTTGGATTTTCTCTGAAGGTGACCTTGTCCTAGTCTATGACCAAGATAAGGATCCCCTAGGGGCAGGCAAGTTCAAACTCATGTGGTTCAGACCTTTCATCGTGAAGGAGGTTGTAAAGAAGGGCATTTATCATCTGGTGGAATTTAAGGGAAATTCTTTGGTGGAGCCTAGAAATGGGCTCTACTTCAAGAAGTATTACTCGTAGGTGGGTCGCCTTGGGTGACTTCTTGTACATATGTATAGTTCTTATACATTTTCTTCTTAGTTTTTATTTTTATTTTTGGGTCTTATGGACGTGTTGTTTTTTATGTCATATTTTTCACTATGGAAGATGTCAAGTGAATTAGAGGTGTTCATTGGGTTTGTAGACGACGCTAGCCGGCACACTCGGAGGTTTGCTTCCACAGCTTGGGTGATTTTCACACCTCAGGGCCAGTTGCTATCTTCATGAGGTATCTGTTTAGGTGACACCACAAACAATGTCGCCGAATACAACGCAGTCTTAGAGTTGCTTCGTGATTCTTTGTCGCATAGTATGTCTCACCTCCGGGTCTACTTAGACGCTCAACTGGTTGTGTCCTAGTTAAATGGGGTTTACTGTGTTTACAATCCTACTCTACGCCGACAGTTCCTTAGGGTACGTCTCTTAGAATGAAGCTTTGATTACATTACATATATCCATGTTCCTAAGAGATTGAATCAAATCATAGATACTTTGGATAATCATGTATTATATTGGAACATTGCATACATGTAAGAAAATGCACACACATGCACATGTAAAAACATTTGTGAAATAGATGTAATCCATAAGACGTAAAAAGATGTAAATATGCATAAATATCAAAAATATTGGAGTACATGGGTGGGTGCAAGCGCCTCAAAAATATGTCCAGTAAGAGTCACGGGGATTATGCCCTCAAAATTATACAAAAAATGCTCTCGGCACGTAAGTAGTCCAACCTAGCTAAGGCCAGGGCTCATTGGCCCCGCCATAGTGAACAACGACGTTCACCAAACGCTGGAAGAGTTGGACCCAGATCTGTGGTACATCAACTACATGAGGTTGCATCGACGGTGGGAGATCCTCGATCTTCACCATAGGGACTTTACGAATGAGCGTGGTGAGGTTCTGCTCGACCCGTCTCAATACTCTCTTAGCCTCTCTGGTTGGAGGCCCCCCTGCTTCTTCTGCTGGTCTGACGGCTACAACTGGTCCTGCCTATGGTCAAGGATGCCGCCTAGTCCTCGAGAAGTCTACTGGACAAATTGGTCCCATGTCTATACATAACATATACATAGTTGACAGATACTCTGGTACACATAAAAATGATATATATAAAAATAAATAAAAATTAAATAAATTTGAAAAACAAGCATACCTAGCTCTCCTCGCTTTGCTCTGGGATGTACAGGCATGTCAGGATCTCTAGAAAAGTTGATCCCAGCATAGGGGTAGTCCTCTATTGTCGGAATCTACCGAGACCACTAGTCAAAAAATTTATCATCGAAGGCCTTGATGGTCCTCCCTCTCTCCTGTTGCGGAAATAGTGCCTCCCATCTGCATAGCGCTAGGAGAGAGGCCTCGTTCCCTCGTATCATCTCTCGAGGACTGAGACTGGGTACCCTCTCGAAGAAAAAGGAACATAAAATAGTCCCAAACCCGAAGTTTTGGTGCTCCCGTATCCGACACTTTGTTAGTTGTCTCTTCATGCAATTCAACATGGTTGTACTCCAGTCGAAAATATGTACATTTAAGCACTATATTGCACAATGCATGTGTGTTGGTGAAGCCTTATGTAAAGCCGTGGATCCAGTGATCCACCCAATGAGAAGAAATATCACTTTCAGTGATAGTTTTCTGATCTTGTGTATAGGCACCTCAGAACCTACTTTCTCAGTACCATCCTCACAATGGAGTCCAATCAACTCCTCAATTTTGTGAGGCCCTAGGGGAAAAGTATGCAAGTTGACTGGATCCCCTCTACTCGAGAGACCAATCAAGAAGTAAAATTCTTCACTTGTTGGAGTCAACGACTGCCCCTCGAGCATAAATGCCTCGACGTCAAGATGCTAGTAATATATCAAAGCATTCAACAACCTGGGTTGTGCCCTCATAAACAGACACTGGAAGAATTTTAACAACCCACATTGTGATAAAAAAAATGACAATAGCAGGGTCTTCCAAGACCAAAAAATCAATGTCCTCATGCTCCCTCTCTCTCTAATGAGCATACATCCTGCAAAATGAAAAAATCATGGAGAGTTAACTCTTGATTTTTATTTTTTTCCACTTATTAGAGGGTATATGCGGGAAAATTATCTTCTGCCCACTTGCACACGCAGGCTATGCTTGGACAGCCCACGTACACGCAGGCATGACCTTTTTCAAGGTCATCTCCCCCCCCAGAAAATAAAAAGAAATGAGAAAAAGGAAGAATGAAAGGCAAGAGGGGCTAGTTTGTACTTACTTGGTCCAAGCGGAAGTTCGTTTCGTCCACGGAAGCTCCCGGAATCAACTCTTTCGACAAAGGGGTGTTTTTTACTTTCTTGTCAATTCTCAAATTACAATGGTGATAATGAGCTGCCAGCTTCTATTTATAGACTTTTTGGCCCCTTTTTGTCATTTTTTGGACCCTTTTGTCATTTTTTTTAGCTTGAAAATCGTTTAATATTGTTCTTGAAGTTCTGGGGGGATGTTACGATAAGTGTTACTTTGGGTATTTGGGAAACTTTTTGAGAGTTGGGTCGAATTTTTAAAGGTATTTTGGTAAAAAGTCATTTTTCCAACTTTGTGCATGTAAGATAGGATTCCACCTCCACTTGTTGCACCTTGTTATCTTTTTTACTTTTCCATAGGATTGATCCCACAGAATTGCGAGACAAAACCCTCACTCCTACTCTAGAAGTGTCCTAATTGAGTGGTAGAGCCTACCTTCACATGGATGCCTTAGGTAGATCCTGGTTGCATTTTGGTGTCCATGCCG
Organism: Picea engelmannii; assembly: GCA_009831015.1. Taxonomy (NCBI): domain Eukaryota; kingdom Viridiplantae; phylum Streptophyta; class Pinopsida; order Pinales; family Pinaceae; genus Picea; species Picea engelmannii. The sequence continues at coordinate 490,791 of ML777217.1, read as the reverse complement.
TTGCTAATAATTATAGGTTCGAGAGTCCTTTTATTTTTTCTTGATTACGAGTTTGAGCCTCACTTGCATGATTCTTTATCGCTTTTGACCTCACCCTTGGGACTCCCAAAACAACGGGTCTTATTTTAAGCCCTTTTCAGACCCTCTAAACATGAAAAGATTGTCGAGCGATCTTGTTTCCCTTCACGCTCGCCAAACTAAAATTCGAAGGCACGTCTGTCCAGCGGTAGTTTACCCCTTTTTTGGTCTGGATGGTCAAATGAACGAAAAAATGTATACTCTAGGAGCCTCGGTTCTCTAAAAGAGTATTCTCAAGTATAAGTTTAACCCTTTTTTGGCCCTGAGGGACTAAATTTACTAAAAAGGAACCCCCATGGAGTCTATAGTTAAGCTCTTTTCAAACTCTCTAAAATTGAAAAGATTTCTGAGTGACCTTGTTTCTTCACACTCGTTAAATTGGTCAAGAAAAACACCCCTTACGGAGTCCATAGTTAAGCTCTTTTCAAACTCCTTAAACATGAAAAGCTTGTCGAGTGATATTGTCTTTGTCACACTCGTTAAAATGATTTTGAATAGATGTCTGTTCAGTGCTAGTTTACCCCTTTTTTGAGCCGACTAGACTACCTTAAAAAAATGTACCCCAGTCGAGTCTCCTTTTATGCTTTTTCATACACTCTAAAAATGAAAAGCCACTGAGATTACCTTCTCTAGGCTCATTAAAATTACATCGAAGGACATTATCATTGTGTCTTATTAATCTCATTTGCATCCCTGTGTATTTGGCCTAATGCCGGCTCCATGTTGCTCTGAACTAAACCATCTGAAGCATGCCTTATATGCAAGCCTTGTAGCACTTTGCCTCTGTGTCTTGACACCTTGACCCATGGAGGATTTTTCCCAAGTGTCCTTTTCCTGCATATGTCCCCTTGCTCTGAGCATCAATGTGTTCCTTGCGCTTGGAACTAGTATGTCTGCGACACTCGTTCCTCCTTTGTAACGTAGCATTCTTTTATTCTTTTTCAAGCTTTCCAAAATTATTGAAAAAGACAAAAAAATCAAATATACCCCAAAAAGAGGAAGGGAAAATTATTTTGTTTTTGTTGACAGCACAATGAGTCACCCTTGGACAAATCACATCCTTCCATTTGTTTGTCAAGCTCTCAGATTTAATATGACCTTAGGAAGTTGTTCTCGCTACATAGAGCTATGTCCTCCTTTGTTTGGTTATCCTTCCAAACATATGGAGAGTTCGTGTTTCCTCCTGTATCGTGAACTTATGTCAATGCCATGTTGCCTGAGGCTCATCTTTTGTCGTGTTTTTGTCCAAGGGAAGTTTTACTAAACTTGAGTTGGCCCTTCTACAATTTGTCTCTTGTCCTCATGCCCGACCACCCCGAAATTCCAATCAAGTCCTTGCTCAAAATCAATGAATTTCTCTACCTGATCACCAAGATCCTCTTATCTGTTCTCGATGAGCCATCGAAGGCCTTTGGGTAGTGAAGTCGTAGAATTATATTACACTCCTACCCGAGTTTTGAAGGATTTTTAATTTGTTTCTCAAGCTCTGAAGATCTCATCTCCAACCATCAGGCGTCATTGGCTTCTTGAAGATGGATACTATACATGTATATATTTTGTTTTTGAGATGTAAATACATTTTGTACTACTCGCGGCTACACTTTATATAGTTATATGACATGGATATACAGTGTATTTGATTGGCAACCATGCTTTTATTTCATCCCAAGCATGGGTATGCCCGCCTCGGTGAGACAATTTGTTATTTTGTAGATGGAACCTCCTAAACTCTAGTCCCTGGGCTCACTCACTTCGTACATTGATGAATATTTGTAATGTATTCCTACCATCAGATGATCCTATGACCTCACACATTAGGGGGCATCTGTTATAACCCTAAATTGCACTAGACATGCATACCTGGCATCAGGCCTTTTTACTTGCTATCTTTGCCACGCCATCACTGAAAATATCTTCTAAAAACCATTATTTTGAAGGTTTACGCGCCCTACACCACTAATTTCCACTTACACATGCCTGCTGCACCACTACAGCCTGTGTACACTCACAAAAAATCGAGAAAAAAGAAAATTGAAAAGGGATACGGGTTTACGGGTCGTTACTTAATCAGTTGACCGCCCATAGCCAGTCACCCCAACCATTAATATCTCTTTTGGCCTATAAAATAAGGTGTTGGGGCCCCATTCCAAAGAGAATCAAAAGAGCATAGGAACTTTGCCCATTTCAATATTCCCTCTTTTCCCCAATATTTTGCAACCACATCGTGAGTTTGAGCCATAATTCCTTCTTCCTCCTTTGCAAACCCTTGCCATTTCCCTAGAGAGAACTAAAGAGGAGAAGAATACATGGAAGTAGTTGATGCATGGTGAATAGGAGCCCAGGACCGAGTTTGAGGAGCAGTGTCGGTCTCATGTTGTAAATGAATTTTGTGAGATTAATATAAATAAGTACTTTTTTTGTCCCACCAAATGATGTCTTAAATCTTTATTATTTTCTTACATGTCTTGGTTATGATTTCTCACCCACTAATCCATATGTAGAATTCATTCTTGTAGTTTCTTTCTTGTATTTTGGTGAATGCAGGTCAACCTTGGGAGGAGACTTGCAGTCGAGAAACAACCAAGCACAAAGGGATCGACACCGGACACAGAGTTTAAGTTATGCCTACCAGATCCCTATACTTTGTTTTTTATGTATGATTGTGGGGTAACGCTGGGATAATTGATTAAAATTAGGAGACTTTAGACGTTTAGCTATGCCTGCACTTTAGAACCCTGGTGTAGTCCGTAGAGGGGTTTTCCCGCTATAACACTTTGGAAGATACGGTTTTTGACTAGTCCTAAAACTAACCTCAAACAAGTGTTTCTTATAAAACAATCATATCTTCTTCATAGAGAATCAAAATTACATGAGAGAAGTTGCATTGGAAATAGGACATACCATAGTATTTTGGGTGTGAATTTTAGAATCCATTATCCAATATTGGATGTGTGACATTTTGTACAAGTTCTCTCTCTAGAAGAGACCAAAATTCAACAAGGTATGAGAAATTTACCATAACTTTCATTTGGCACACCCAATTTTGGTCAGACCTGTGGCACTGTAGAGAAGACATTGCAGATTACATGTCAAAATTTTAGACTCAAAGGGGCCGAAATTTTAGAAATACATTAGAAGGAAGGTCGACCAGAAGGATAGACTCCGAATCAGGGTTTTCAAAGGTATGTTCACTTAAAACTATCATAGCTTTTGATCAGGATCTCCGATTGAGGTGATTCAAAAGCCAGTTGAAAGAGAAAAAACATAATATTATGTTGGAAAAGTTATTATAACTATTTGATATAATTATTCCTGGTATATTTAAGTTGTAAGTTGATGATCCTGGCTAGACCTTAGTTAAGAATCAATGGAAATACCTAAATTTATAGGAGATGAAGATATAGATGAAATCAATCCTAGGGAATGGTTGAGGATGATAAGGAAAAAATGCAAGACTCCTTCTAGGGAAGGTCTTGATTTGAATGGTGAGTCTTATAAGTGGTGGTATAACATTGATAAAGATACTAGGCGAAGAACCGCATGAGAAGTATTTGAAGAATTGTTCTCAAAAAAATGGATCAAGGACTCAAAAATGGAGAAAATGTATATAATCCAAGATGAATTAAAATAAGCAAAGGAAGATATTAAGAAGAAGGGTGAGGATCTATCTAAGATATGATCCCTTAATGAATCACTTACTTAAGAACTTAAAGAAAGAAAAGAGTAGCAAAGAAAAGTGGGAAAAGGATGATTCAAGGGAAGATTTGAAAAAGAAAGATGAAGAGGTATGTAGATTACGAAATCATAATAAAAAAATATTGGATGAGGTTAAGAGATTGAAAGAAGAAAAGAAGAATTATCAAAATCAAGAAGAAAGAAGGACCTTGGATGAAGAATCTACCAAAAAACTTGAAGAGGAAATTTGCGAGAAGGTTGAGGAATACCTAAATACCGATGAGGTAAAATCTAAAATGAAATCTAGAATTAAAGAAGGATGTCAAAATTTGATACATGGGATCACATTGCAGCTTCGAAGCGGAAATAAGACAAGATTCAAGAAGGTCAACATAAGATACTTGAAGAAGTTGAACTCCATCTAGAGGATGTACATGCCAAATATGATGGTATTATCTCCAAGGCTAGAGTAATCAAATACCAAGAAAATATGATCGAGGTTGCCATTGTCTCTAAAAAGAAGATAGATGAAATGAGTGTACAGAGTGAAGAAAAACCATCAAATGTGAAACCATTTCCACGACCTCATTACTAGGAAATATTTCAAGGAAGACAAGAAGGTTTATATCAACATTATCAAGGAAGACGATGGAATACTTTTCAATATTCATGGAACAAGGCATCGAAAAACCACTCTTCAACAAGCTATTATTAGAGACCAAGAACCACTGCAAATTGGAGAAGCTTCAACAACAATACATGGAATCAAGGGAAATAAAATTATGCAAAAAATAGCCACCAAGGATTATGACAAAAAAAAAATTGATTTTGGATGGATGAATCATCATCAAATGAAAGAAGAAAGAAGGAACACAAGAAAATCATATTACTTGGTTTCATCACATGTGAAGCCTTTAATTGCAAAGCTTCGAGGACAAATATTTTTGGAGCGTACTATGTTATTACCCAAAGGGGGAATATATAGGGTTAAATTTATATGATATGATCCCAACGGGGGCATATATGGGGCTAATTGTACATGTAATGTGTAAATATATATATATATAATAGAGTAGGCCTAATAGTAAAGGGGCCTCGTGTAGGTGTGAATAGGTATATATAGAGATAATGTATTCATTATTGGAGATGTGTAAATTGTGATGTAGGAATGTATTTGGTTATGTGGAGGAGGTTCTCCTATTCTCTTAGGAGTTATTGTGTAACCTATCTATCTTGGAGTTATGCTCCACGCTCACATTGCTATAAATGGTGTGTAATTCTATTCTATTATGATATTTTAAGCATTTGGAACATAACAAAATAATAATGTATATAATTGAAAATATATATATACCAAAAATGAGTCAATTCCAAGTCATAACGAAGAGGTTCTAATTTATATGACATAATGTTAAAATCCAAAGAATTGATGAAATGGTGAATGAGGGGAGTATAATTTCATTATTAAAAATATTGTTTGCTAGAGTTATTGTCATTTATTATTAACAACATCATCCCGGTCACTATCCTCATTATCATCATGTTTTTCTTCCTTCTTTATCTCATCATATTCATTTTCATGATAATTAGAAGTAAATATTATTATAAAAATAGCTTTTAGTAATGGTCATGCTTGCGATGTTAAATAGTTATCACAAGAGGAATTTATGGCGACGAACCTTAAAGGACCATTGCCATACGTGTTTTTGAATATATCCCTTTAGACCTACATAGGTTATAGGTGTGTCACTTATGTATGGGGTTAGGTGCACGCCCTTTATGTATGTCACTTGTTTGTGTAGGTATGGTGCATTGTTTATGCATGTGGTTTATGTGCATTGTTTATGCTTATCATTTATGTGTGTGAGTTAGGTCTGTTGTGTATATGGATGAATTAGGTGCACTATTTATGTGTGTTAGTTAGGTGCATCATTTATGTGTGTGGTTTAGGTGTGTCACATATGTGTGGGTTATACGTGTCATTTATGTGCATGGGTTAGGTTCATCATTTAGGCGTGTCAATTATGTGTGAGGGATAGGTGTGTCAACCATGTGCATATAGGTTCCATCTTTGTAATATTTAGTGTCAACACTATATACAACCTAATTCAATGTAGATACTAGACAACAACCAATATAATGCTATATTGACTACAAAAGATGGAGGTTTTTTATTAAATTAAAATTAACTTTATTTGTATCAAAAAAGGTTGTGCTGAGGCAAGCAACATATATATAAGGTCTTCAAAAATGGCTCACATCATGTACATAACTCTATAAATAATAAAGAAAAATTTGGAGCTCTCTCTCTGGATTGGTTCCTAGATTATCTATGTTGATTACACATTTTATATATTGGCCTAGTAACCACTTAACTTTAAAAAAAAAATACTGATAAGAGAAGGCATAATCCTAAATTTCAAAGGCCCTTCCCTACTACAGAGGTCCTTCCTCAATATCCATAGGTGTCATGCCACATTCTTCAATTCCATCGACAGTAACTCCTTCACGAGGAGATAATGTACCATGATTGATTGTTGCAGAGGCCGAGTGCTGAGGGTAAGCCAATGTCCTTAACTGTTGTATCTTGATCTCCATTGCCTCCATCTATCGTGTCAAGGAGGCCATGGAGAATTAAAATTCCCCCATTTTTATTGATATTTGTTGGAGAATAGAGAAATTGTCCTGAGAAATATCCTTGTGTCATTGGAGTATCTTCTTAAAATCGCTCCATGAGGGGTCCATTGTTATCCACTGCAACCAAAAAAAAAT
>ML777217.1:410267-484237 GCA_009831015.1 Picea engelmannii | reverse complement strand
CCCCCCCAGATTCCAATCCTAATTTCACAAATAACAGATGCAAAAATAATGGAACTGGAAGAATAAAATCTCATGAGAAAAAAACAAAAAAATTTGAACCAACAAGAAGAATCCTATAGAGAGTAGAAAACAGAGTCGGAAAAAAGTAACCCCCTTCTTCTGAAGACCAAGACAAAACCGTGAAAGCCAATGACCATAATAAAGTTGAACCACATGCATGAACACATACCGACTGGAACAAAGACCTAGAACCCAACACTCAACCAGGGGTAGAAACCCTCACAAACATTGATGGAGAACGATCCATGACCAGAGCAGTCAAACTACATAAAAACTCATAGAGGCACATATAATATTGAACGCAAACACATATGAAATAAAACCTCAAGTGTGTGGGAAGGATTGCACAAAGACCGATGGGATAAATTACCACCAATTGTATGCACAAATAAAGAGGGGATCGACTATGGAATAAACAAGGGCCCCCTAACCTCATTTATATTAATACCTCCACATTCCATACTAGTGCCAAATCTTTCCCATTGATCAGATAGGGGGTTAAGTTCTCCTTTCATATGAAATATTTTGAAGTCATGAAATCCTTTAATGAGAGACAATATATGATAAATTATTCCATTAAATACATTTTTATCTAAATGGGTCCTCTTATGTATTTCTCAAACTACCATCATGGAGTCTCCAAATCCATTATTCTAGAGATCATTTGCTCTTTTTCTATGAAAAATATTTCGTGTAGGGAATATGCTTCAACAAGTTGTTTGAGACCATTCCTAGATCCCATGCATAGTAGGCTATATTATTTCCTCTAGGATCAATAATACCCCCCCCAACACCTACCACCCTTAAAATATGGAGGTTGTTGATCATCAATTTTTCAATTGAAATAAAATATGAAGTGTTATAATTTTACTAAGATAACTTCTTGATTGTAGCCTCAAAATTTCTTTTGATTACATATTTTGATATTTTGATTACATATATATTTCACATGGTTTCAAAGTTTAATATCATGATTTATATGAAATATGACCATTCCATTAAGTTTAGTATCATCTAGGTATCCCTTGCACAAAATTATGGGGTTCCACTAACAATTTGATCTTTAAGTAACATAGGGAGGTTGTGGATGGTTGTTTTGTGGTATAATTTATAGCATGATGGTATGGAATTATTTTATTCTACATGCATACACTGATGGTTTCCTTGACTACAAGTGAATTTGAAATATTGGTGCATCCTTGTGGTTCAAGGTTGTTGACTAATCCAAAACTAGTCATGTGAGACTAAAGTAAAGTTTGATGACAATGTTAGTCTCTTGTTGTTAAAGTTAAGGAAGGTTTGTAGGTATGTGATCATATACACCAGCTCTATTATAGAGTTACAAATCATATTTGGATGATGAAATTGATGAGAGATTTTGGATAAGGTACATGTTGGGTACATGGTTGAGACAAGTAGTTGATGAGTAGGCACATACATGAGGTGTATAGTTGATGATGTTGGTACATATTAATGAGTCATATTTGATGAGTAGTTGATACATTATTGGTACATACTTGGTACATGGTTGGTGACACTTGTTAGGATTATTGTTGACATATGGTTTATGGATGATGTAACATACATGTATTGGTATATTATTAGAAGCACATATTGATCTTGGTGATGACTATGAGTTGTTGTGTTATGGTTGTTTGATTCATATCTTTGAGAGTTGTCTTGGTGATTGATCTTGGTGAGTAGATCTGATTTGGTTGATAAGATTGATGAGATAGGTTATTGTGATAGGTTATTTGGACAAGTTGTTGTGATAGGTTATTTGTACAGGTTTGGTGCATAGTTGATGCGCTTGTTCATGGTACATGTTTTATACAGGTTTGGTGCATGGTTGATGCACTTGTTCATGGTACAGGTTTTGTACAGGTTGGTGCATGGTTGATGCACTTGTTTATGGTATGGGTTGATTACAGGTTGATTGGTACAAGTTTACAGCAGTATATCTCATAGTGATAGTGTGACAGTGGTTCCCATCACTCTACTTATACTTCAGGGCGATTGGATGGGTCAAGGACAGGTGGTTTTAGCCACCTTCTGGTTGTAGCCGAAGAACATAGGGGGTTGTAGCCTCCTTCTGGTGGTAGCCAGAGAATAGGGGAGCTGGAGCTTCCCTTAGGTTGTAGCCTGAGAAACAAGGGGGTTGGAGCCTCCTTCCAGTTACAGCTAGAAAACAAAGGAAGTTGGCGCTTCCAATGAATGTTATTCTTCAATACATATAAGAAAAAAAATTCCATGGTTTTCTCCCACTTTGGGTTTCCACGTAAAACACTGGTGTACTGTGTATGTGTATGATTGTTCATTTGTTCATTGCTTAATTACTCTGCAGTTATTGGATGATAATGCTACATTGATATAACACTTAGATTATATGGTTAAAAATGATTAAATTGATCTATTACTAATTCACCCCCCCCCCCCCCCTCTCAGTAATCCAACAATTGGTATCAGAGTCGGTTCCTTCAGGAAATAGTTTAACCAATGGAAGGAGATCATGGATTATTCTGAGAATGGAGTACCGATGTTTAATGGTCAGAATGGTTTTAAGTATGAAATGTGGAGCACAAGGACAAAAGTATTTTTATAGGCACATGGACATTATATTTGGATATCCATTGTTACAGGATATCATAGTTCAAAAAGGGAAAAGACTGCAACCAAGAAGGAATTGAGGAAGAATAACAAAATAAGAATGGATTTCATCTGGGAAGGATTACCTAATATGGTAAGAGAAAAAGGTTGGTAAATGTTCATCAACAAAAGAAATTTGGGATAAGTTACATGACATATATTCTTCACCCATCACAGATTCAAAAAATGTCAAAGAAGATGCAGATACAAATCAAGAAGAATTATCTTCACCATGTCAACCAGATTTAGAAGATGAAGAGTACATAATCACCAGAGGTATGTTGTTTTGTTCTAATTATGAAAAATGTGGACATCTTGAAATAGAATGTCATGAAGGAAATGAGACATAAAAACTAATTGAAAAGGAAGACAATTATGAAGAAGAATTGATTAGTGCTTTAGATGAACTAAGAGAAGAAAACAATTCACTCAAGAAAGTATTGATGAAACAAAAGGAAAGTGTTCACATTTTTGAAGAATCCTAATAGGTCATCAAGAACTTAAGAACTCAGCTAGAAGAAGCCATAAAGATCGAAGAAAATCTTGAATATCAAAAGCAGTGTTTGGAAACCAACACAACAACACAGAAGGAAGAAGCAGAAATGAGAGAGAAGATATTGACAGATCATCTTAAGGAAATAACTAACGATCTAAACTAGTTTCAGGCAGAATTTGGTCAAGAAGAGAAAGGACTTGAAGAAGAAATAATCACATTAAAAATCTAGCTTGAAGAAGCGAAAAGAACAAAAGAAGTCATGAAGTCTCAGATAATGAATAAATAAGAAGAGGTTGAGAAGCTCGAAGAAGAAGTTGTTACATTGAGAAGTAAAATCATCAAGCTCAACAAGAACGTTGAAGATACAAAAAGATCCACATCAATTATAGAGAATTAAGAGAAGCACTCTAGGTTGCTAGAAAATAAGAATGAAGAAAATATAACGAGTTATGCAGAAGTACTCAAAGGAACGAATCATGGTCAACCAGAATCTAAGAAAACTATTGAAGATACATCTTCAAGAAGACCATCCATGTTCAAGCCACAAAGAAGCTTCAATCATGATCTGTCAAGGAAAAAATTCAGAAGGACTACGCCACAAAGAAGATCATTCACTCCCAGGTATGCAAATTTATTTTATGGTCATTGTTTTTATTGTACTAAATTTGAACATAAGGTTGCAGATTGCAGAGATTATAAAATAAATGTTCAAGCAATAAGTGCATGTGTGGTCACACGTAACATTGAGTGTTACAATTGTCATAACTATGGACACATAGCCAGTGATTGTAGAAGCACGATCGATAATTCCATGAAAGAGAATATTGATATCAGATATAAGAAAGTATGGATAAGAAAATAGGAAGAACAGGTGAACAAAGACCTGGTACCAGATATCGCAAGATTGGCAATAAAACGAGATGAAGAAAATTCTACAGAGAAAAATAAAGATGTCAGATACAAAAAGGTTTGGAAAATAACTGAAAGAAAGGAAGGACAAGTAAATAAGGATCAGGTTCAAGAGATTGTATTTTCAGGCATTGTAGTGAAACATGAATCCACAGATAGAAAGAAATAAGTCAGAGCTCAGGGAGATAATGAATCTACCAATGAAGATGATGATGAATCTACCAATGAATATGATGATGAATACACATCAAAGAAGGAATTGTTCTGAGACATCTGTCTTAGAGACTTCCAAGTAATATGAATATTAGACAAGGGGAGTCTATGCGATAGCTTTGAAAGACCAAAGAACCATCCTTCGAGTAGATTGCAGAGTTTGAGAAGACGGATTCAGAGAAATCAGTTAGCAGAAGTACAATTTGATAGATTAATCAAGACTTCATGATAGTATAATGATAAATGGGTTAGCATTATGGATAATTGCGCAAGTAGAGTCTTGGACAATATGGACAAATATGGATTTGTAAGAACACTTAGCAGGTTTGGATAGATATATGATAGTGAGCGAGAGCATGGATTCAATATAGATTGGTTTAGAGAGTGGTTCAGAGACAAAGGAACATTATCATAATGGATGATAATTACACAGGAAATGGCTCGAAAAATGCTAATGGATTCCAAATTGACAGATATTTTTTGGACACATGCAGTGCATACATCAATTCACATTCAAAACAGAGTAATGCTTAGAAACAAAAATGACAAAACTCCCTACGAACTATGGAAAGGAAGCACAAACAACAACCTCTACATCAAGATATCTCAAAGGAACATAAGAGTTTAGATTATGGTATCCAAAAGGAAAGAATATATCACTTATTGCCTACAGTATAGATGCATATTGGGTAAATTGCATTGATGACCAACAAAGCACCAATGGAGCAATGTCCTACTTGGGTGAGTGTTTAGTATATTGGCTAAGAAAGAAAAAAATCATCATTATCATTATTTACAGTCGAGGCATAGTATATTGCAACAAAAACATGTTGTACACATGTTCTATGGATGAAACAAACTTTGACAGATATACAGGTTGAGTATGATGAGCCCATTCCAATATATTGTGATAATACAAGCGCCATCAATATCTCAAAAAACCCTATGATGCACTCCAAGACGAAGCACATTCCAATCAAGTATCACTTTTTACGGGAATAGGTTGCAGAGAAGAACATTAGAGTTGAATATGTGGGAACAAAAGAACAAGTGGCATACATCTTTACAAAATTGATTCCATGGGAAGCCCTTGAGTATCTTCGCTAGACACTAGGAGTAATTTCTACTCCAAAATGAATGCTTTTGAATGCTTATCTTATATGTCTTAGATGTACACGAGGCAACACCATACATAGGACAAAGGGGGAGAGATTTATTAGATGCAAAGGTAAATGCTTGGAGAGAGAGAATAGAGGCATGTTTCCAAGGGGAGCGATTGTCACAAGGGAAGATTGAGAGATATGACTTCAGAGTGATACCCTTTTCCAAAGGGGGGAGATATTATTCATATGAAGGGAAAGAGAGTAATCAGAGGATTATAAACAAAAAGAAAAATCAAACGCATGTAGACAGGGGGAGCATCCCCAAGGAGAGTTCAGTCAGGTGGAGAAACCCCAAAGGGAGATACCATTTTCGATTGATGTCAAAGGGGGAGAGATAGAAACATTGATAAAGAGTATAAGAATGAATGTTATCATGACTAAGTGTTTCCATCAATGTTGGTGTTTCCATAATTTCCAAAGGGGTATATTGTCATACAATTGGCTTAGGTTGATTGATAGTTGGCATGGATTGTTGGTTTTCATTGATTTCAACTATTGGAGAGTGATATTGTATATTGATGTCAACCCTTGGAGAAATTCTGGTAGTGAATTCCGGTAGCACAAAGGTTTAGGTAATGGACCCAAGGTTGTTTCATGTATAATGGTATGAGTTTTAATATATTTGAAGGTAATATTATTCTATATGGATAATACATGTCATTCCATTTCTGGTGGTATGTGGAATGTCACATAACTCCTCACGGTTAGAGAGTTATGGCCATGAGAAGTTGAAGAACCCAGGTTTGGGTAATGGACCCAAGTTTGTTTGATGGATAATGGTATGAGTTTTGATATATTTGAAGGAAGTACTATTCTATATGGATATTACATGTTATGCCATTTCTGGTGGTATGTTGAACGTCACATAACTCCTCATGGTTTGAGAGTTATGGCCTTACGAAGTTGGAGGACCCTCATATGTTGGCTTGAAGCCCCAAAAGGTCAAAGAAGTCAAAGAGCTTGCAAAGAATAAATTATTATTTAAATGATAAATTAAAGTGAAAAAGTCAATAAGGATTATTTAATTAATAAAGTGAAGTGACAAAATCAAAGAAGATTATTTAAATGATAAAGTAATGGAGAACTTTCTAATTATGGAAAGTGGTTAACTTTGAAAATGAGGAAAATAGGTTAAGTGACCTATAAATGGGTTAAGTGACCTAGAAATAGGTTAAGTGACCTAGAAATGGGTTAAGTCACCTCGAATATGCTTTTAAGGAAGATATTTGGAAAGTATAAATAAGAGGTGAGGCTCTGTCATTTGATATCAGACTTGAGCATATTGAATATATATAGGTGACTGAAGTAACCAAAGGATATCTAAGCCTAATTTTAGAGGGAAGGTGAAGAAAAGAAGGCTGGAATTCAAGGGAGGATAAATTCTTTTGATGATGCTTTCTAAGGTATGTTATTTACAGGTCATCTCACCATTTTCACAATAATTTTTTTTCTAGAATGATTCAGACCATGCAATTGATAGGCCAATGAGGAAACATATCCAAGTATATGTGGTAAAAAATTAAGTTTGTGGTACATTGTATTTTTGGAGTTACACTCAGTGGAAAATAGGGTTTGTGGCTAGTCCTAAAACTAGTCTAAAATAGGTGTTTCGGGTAAAAATGTCATAACTTATTCATAAAAGATCCAAATTAAGTAAGACCAAATGTGTTGGTTAGATTACAGTCTTTAGTATTCTTTGTAACATTTTTAGATCCATTAAAAAAATATTCCATGTGGGGCACGCCCTACAAGGTCTCTCTCTAGAATAAGCCAGAATTCAACAAGGTATGCCATTTTTTCTATAACTCCTTTTCTGAGAGGTTCCAAGTAGTGAAAATTGGAGGAATTGCATAAAACACACTGAAGAACATTGTATATCATTTTCAGAGCTTTATTCGTTACATGTACATAGTTTTGATTATTTCAAGTCAGGGTTGTTGACTAATCCAAAACTAGTCATGTGAGACTAAAGTAAAGTTTGATCAAAATGCTAGTCTCTTGTTGTTAAAGTTAAGGAAGGTTTGTAGGTATGTGATCATATACACCAACTATATTACAGAGTTACAAATCATATTTGGATGATGAAATTGATGAGGGCTTTTGGTTAAGGTACATGTTGGGTACATGGTTGAGACAAGTAGTTGATGAGTAGACACATACACGGGGTGTATAGTTGATGATGTTGGTACGTATTGATGAGTCATACTTGATGAGTAGTCGATTCATGATTGGTACATGGTTGTAGGTACTTGTTACTAGTATTGTTGACACATGGTTTATGGATGATGTAGCATACTTATATTGGTATATTATTAGAAGCACATATTGATCTTGGTGATGATTATGAGTTGTTGTGTTATGGTTGGTTGATGCACATATTTGAGAGTTGTCTTGGTGATTGATCTTGGTGAGTAGATCTGATTTGGTTGATAAGATTTATGAGATAGGCTGTTGTGATAGGTTGTTTGGACAGGTTGTTGTGACAAGTTATTTATACAGGATTGGTGCATGGTTGATGCACTTGTTCATGGTACAGGTTTTGTACAGGTTTGGTGCATGGTTGATTCACTTGTTCATTGTACAGGTTTTGTATAGGATGGTGCATGGATGATGCACTTGTTTATGGTACAGGTTTACAATAGTATATCTCACAGTGATAGTGTGACAGTGGTTCCATCATTCTACTTATACTTCAGGGTGGTTGGATGGGGCAAGGACTGGTGGTTGTAGCCATCTTCCGATTGTAGCCTCATTCTGTTTGTAGCCAGAGAATAGGGGAGTCAGAGCTTCGCTCAGGTTGTAGCCTGAAAAACAAGGGGGTTAGAGCCTCCATCCAGTTGCAACTGGAAAACAAAGGAAGTTGGTGCTTCCAATGAATGTAATTCTTCAAGACATATAAGAAAAAACATTCTGTGGTTCTCTCCCACTTTGCGTTTCCATGTAAAACACTGGTGTACTGTGTATGTGTATGATTGTTCATTTTTTCATTGCTTATGTACTCTGCATTTATTGGATGATAAAGATACATTGATATAACACTTGGATTATATTGTTAAAAATGATCAAATTGCTCTATTACTGATTCACACCCCCCCCCCTTTCAGTAATCCAACACCAAAATAGAGTTAAGGACATTTTTTTTTAAGTCCCCAAAAGTAATTGTTTTAAAGTTTCAGAGGGTCTTTTTTTTTAATTGCCTCCAAAATTTTTGTTTCATGGATGATTTTGTAAAAAAGAACCAATAAGTCATGAGATTTCAATTTTTCATGGGAAATTATAAAAAAAATCGTCTATAAAAATAACATTTTTTTTTAAGAGGGGATTTGTAGAAAATCACATGCATATAAACTCTTGGTTATTGAAGAAAAACCAAAGTATACGAATATATCTATTATAAGCATAAATTTTATATTCTTAATAATGAATATAAATATAATGTTTTATGAAATAAAATAAATTATTGGTCTCATTACAATGTTAAATATATGGAAAGGGATGCCTTTGGCACCTTTTCATGAAAAAGTCATGTATTTTAATACATTATTTCTTATTAAAATACGCATACTGTCACAAAGGATTCCATTTGGAATCCACATGCATGAAAAAACAAATAGATCTGATGTCTCGGATACTTCAGCAAAACAACCTTGGAGATCGCATCCCCGGGGGTGCAAAGAAGAAGAAGCCAGAAGATCCGAATTCCAAGAAGACACTTCTAGCCATGCCATGATTTCCATCAACTCCTCTCCTGATCCTTGAATCGTAGATTCAGGGGCATCAAATCACATGGCTGCCTCAGAAGCAATATATTCTTCTTTGGATGCATGCAAAGGTCCTCCCATTCTGATGGGGGACAACTCTTCTCTCGAAATCACCAGCAAAGGAAGGATTGAACTCACCAATGGAAGTTTCGAGAATGTGTTGCATGTTCCCAATCTTTCTATCAACCTTCTCTCCATGTATCAGATGACGAATTTTGACACTGGAAAGAGAGTTGTATTCACCAAAAATTCCATGGAAATATATGACATGCAAACCAACTCCAGGGTTTCTACTGGTGAGGTAAATCATCATTATAGATTGTATACATTTTCTGAATTCATGGAACTTGATTCTACTTTACTGCTTACTCATGCTGATGAAAGTAGTAGGATATGGCACGAAAGGTTTGGACATTTGAATTTCAGATACATGCAACATCTTATCAAGCACAAATTAGTTGATGGTCTACCAAACATCCATTTCTCCAAGGGAGTATGTGAGGGATGTGTTCTTGGAAAACACCCTCAAGAGAAATTCGACAAGGGAAAGTATTAGCGAGCTTCCACACCTTTAGATCTAATCCATAGTGACCTCATGGGTCCTTTTCCACATCCAACGATCAACAAAGCAAGGTTTGTTCTCATTTTTTTGGATGATTTATCACGTTTTACATGGATCTACTTTCTCAGGAAAAAAACCGAGGTCTTTCAACACCTCAAAGATTTCAAAGCTTTGGTTGAGACACAGTCTAGAAAGAAGATCAAAGTCCTCCGAACTGATAACAGGGGAGAGTTGTGAATCATGAGATCCACGATATTTGCAATGAGGCAGTGATTCAGTTGCAGCATACAGTTCCCTACACTTTGCAGCAAAACAGAGTTGCTGAGCGGAAAAATCGATCTCTAAAGGAGATGGCATCTTGCATGTTGCATGCAAAGTCACTACCACAGAAACTATGGGCCGAAGCACTTAACTGTACAACATACATCCAAAACAGATCTCCCCATACATATGTCAAGGATAAGACCCCCTATGAGGCTTGGAGCGGCCTCAAACCATAAGTGGCCCACTTTCACATTTTTGGTTCTCGTGCATGGGCCCAAATTCCCTCTGAAAAGAGGAAGGCACTTGATCCATAGAGCACTAAGTGCATTTTTGTTGGATACCCTGACGGTGTGAAGGGATATCGTCTTATTGATCTTTCCTCGAACCGACTCATCATTGAGCGTAGTCTCAAATTCAAGGAAAGTGTCTCACATGTACCTTAGCAGTCGCATGCATACACCTTCACTCTTCCACCTGTATGAGATGATGAGCATGCACATGCCAACTCTTCTTCAGATGAGAGTTATGATTCAGAGGACTCAGAGGATTCATATTTAGTACAGTTAGACGTAGATTCAAAGCATACAGATGTAGTTGAAAAGCCAGAGCAAAGGCCCAAGTGGGCACAAACTACTCTTCAGGATGCATGGGATCTCGTAGGTGATCCAACTGATACTAGTAGCACTCGATCTGATTTCAAGGAACCTCCTATTGCACTCACTGCCACTGAACCATTGCCTTCCAGGGATGTTTTCTTGGTTCAGTCTTAAGATCCACAGTCTTATGGTGAGGCTGCTGGAAATCCATTTTGGGAATCCGCCATGCAAGATGAGTACAACTCCCTCCTCGAGAACTAGACTTGGGATCTAGTTCCCCTTCCTTATGGGAGGAAACTTGTCAGATGCAGATGGGTCTATAGGACCAAGCGCACAATAGATGGACAGATCAACAGATGCAAAGCTAGGCTTGTCACCAAAGTCTTTCAGCAGGTTCATGGTACTGACTATGATGAGACCTTCGCTCTAGTAGCGAATATGGATTCCATTCGATTGGCCCTTTCCATTATGGAAACCAAGGGATGGGAATTCCATCATATGGACATGAAGAATGCATTTCTTCATGGTGATCTCTCTGAGGAGATCTACATGGAGTAGCTCCAGGGATTTATGCAGGACTCATATTTGGTCTGTCGATTGAAGAAGTCACTTTATGGAATCAAGCAGGCTCTGAGGGCATGGTATGCCAAGTTGGACTCCTACCTGTTGTCAAAAAACTTTGTACGTTGTAAATCAGACCCGAATGTATACATGCTCAGGACGACTGATTCACTTCTACTTTTACTTCTGTATGTCAATGATTTGTTGATCATCGGTTGCTTGACTTCAGCGATTGTTGTAGTCAAGAGGATTCTTCATGACAGGTTTTCGATGATGGACATGGGTTCACTACACTTCTTCCTTGGACTTGAGATCAGTCAAGATGCATCAGGCATCAAGCTGTCTCAAGCCAAGTATGCACGAGATCTCCTTGAGACATTTCACATGACAGACTGCAAGTCTGCTCCGACTCCTTTCCTATCAGGATTCAAACTTGAGGATGGCAGGGAGACTCCATGGTTGACAACACATTGTATAGATAGCTAGTGGGGAGCTTGTTGTATCTCACACACTCCAGACCAAACCTCTCATATGAAGTTGGCGCAGTTTCCAGGTTCATGCAGGAGCCGCATGAGCTACATTGGAAAGCTGTAAAGCATATCCTTCGATACGTATAGGGCACCATCACCTTTGGGATTCATTATGCAACAAACTCTACGTTAGATCTCACTGGGTTTACTGATTCCAACTAGGCTAGTGATAACATTGATCGCAAGTCCACTTTTGGTTACTCACTCAGTCTTGGTTCTGAGCCTATTTGTTGGTCGAGCAAGAAGCAATCTACCATTTCTCTATCTTCAGCCGAGGCAGAGTACAGAGGGGTAGTTAACATAACCATTCAGGCTATGTGGCTACAACATTTTCTCATTGATTTGGGCATTTAGTTTCATCGGCCAATCGTCATTTGGTCTGACAACTAGAGCACTCTGAAGTTCCGCAGAGATCTAGTTCAGAGGCAGTGGATGAAGCACATCGAGATCCCCATGCACTACATCCAGGACTTAGTACATGAGGGGATCATTGTCTTACAGTTCTTTCCTTTAGCAGAATAGACGACATACATTTTCACCAAGACCTTCATTGAGTAGAAATTCCATTGTTTATGAGGTCGTCTTGGAGTGAAGGACACAGTTTCCTAGCAAATGTAGTTCTTATTTTTACATACATTGTACCTTGAGGGGGGTTTTTTCCCATGAGGTTTTCCCTCTTTCCTCACCTTATTTTCAGTGTATCTTTTTTATTTGGGTACCTAACATGGCCTCGTTGCCGGGACCCAATCTTTATTTTCACCATAGTGATGTTCAAGGGGGGTGTTGGAGTTACTTCAAACACACCTAGGATTTATTTTTCCTAAGGTTTTTATTTGTTTATTAGTCATAATTAGTCATTATCCAGTCTCCTATATTTTAGGAGAGAATATTCCACCTGAAGAATATTCTCTTTCAGTTCACACTTCAGTTTGACTAGTTGAGCTGAGTTTAGATGTTGCATTGGGATCACCACCATGCAACATTGGGATCATCACCATGCTAATTCGACCTTGCCTTGGTATCATCACTAGAGTGGCACATTAGCCTTGATTCCTTGATTTAACTCCTCACTACTTTTTGTTCATTCAGTTAACTGAAGACTAGTTGACTAGTTAACTCAACTATGTGGAAATTCACTCCCATAACTGCCTGAGAGACTAGAATAGGTGGCAGTTCACTCCTGTAACTGCTGGTGTGTATCCAGATCACTCTAGACCACCACTATGGCGACTTGTTTCACCTCAAGTCGAACTCATTGAGTTATACAAATTATATCATGTGTAAATTATTCATTATTCATAACGGTTAATGAGAATTCTTCCATCCTTTCTCTCCTTCTTCTTATTTTTCCAATTCTCTTTGCAAATGTGTGTATTATTGTTTAGATAGATCTATTCTGTGTGGGTAAACAAATTTACACTCATCACCAACGTCAAATGCCTCAAATTATCCCCTTTAGTCTTGATAAAGACCAGTATATCATCCAGATATACAATAATGAATTTGCCAATGAAATCTTTCAATACTTCATTCATCAGCCTCATTAAAGTACTCAAGGCATTTTTCAAGTCAAACGGCATAACAATCCACTCATACCATCCCTTATTTGTCTTGAATGTTGTTTTCCACTCATCACCTTCCCTCGTTCTTATCTGGTGATATCCACTTTTCAAATCTATCTTTGAAAAATAATTAGCTCCGCTTAGGCAATCCATTAAGTCATCCATCCTTGGCAATGTAAATTTTTATATCATGGTAATCTTGTTTATGGCCCTTGATTCTATACACATTCTTCATCCTCCATCCTTATTCAGACTCAATATAGTTGGTACTACACATGGACTCAATCTTTCTCTAACCAATCCTTTGTCTAACAGATCCTGAACCTGTCTTTTCACCTCCTCATTCTCTTGAGGCGTCAACCTGTGTAAGGCTTTGTTCGGCAGGCTCGCTCCTAGTATCAAATCAACGTGATGACTGATACTTCTAATAGGTGTTAATGATCTTGGTAACTCATCCACTACTATATCTGTAAAATTCTCTAATAGTTCCTGAATTTCCTCAAGTAAATCCTCCATTGAAGTACTGGTAATGATAACCCTCGGTTTCCACACTACAACAAATTGCATCTCTTGTTCCTTCTTGAAGTATACTCATGTTGGCTTCATCCTTCACCTTTTTTTCTTTGATTGGCAGTAAAATGTGTGTCCTACCATTCTTCTCTAAGGTGTAAGTATTTCTCCTCCCATCATGAATGACATTTCTATCATACTACCATGGTCTTACCAACAAAACATGACATACATCCATGGGAATCACATCAAAAAAAAAATCATCCCTATATCCTCCTATCTTAAATTCAACTAGACATTGTTTAGTGATTGTTACCTGATGACCTTTCCGCAACCATGAGACTTTATATGGTGTAGGGTGTGTAGTCATCTCCATCTCTATCTTCTCCACCATCTCTATGGATACTAAGTTGTCAGTTCTTCCACTATCAATTATCACCTTACAAAATTTGTCTTTCATTTTGCAAGCTGTCATGAACAAATTGTTCCTTTACGCTGGATTTTTAGTCTCTACCTCTTGCTTCAAAAGAAACTTCTTCATCATCAAGGATTTCCCATCCTTTGCACCTTCTGCCTCAACATCTTGCTTCTGCACTTCCGAAATGTGAGCTTCACCTCCTCCTTTCTTCCTCTCCGAGCAATCCCAAGACATGTGTCCTATTTTTCCACAGGAATAACACCTTACTTATCCTCCTCTACCTCTGGGAAAATAATTTCTACCACCACTCTATCATCCTAGATAAATTCCTCCTCTCTCAGAGTGTCTATGTGGATTCTCTGCCTTGTATTTGGGCTTATGTGCTTTATCCTGGGAAACTCCTTTTCCTCTGTTCAAGCTTCGACCTCTGTTTTGTTGACTCTGCTTCCTGGCCAACTTCTCTTCTTCCTTCAACGCAATTTGATACACATCCTATACTATTCTTACTGTCGCCATGTTGATTTCATCCTGAATATCATATCTCATCCCATTGATGTATCTGGAAACTTTATATTCCTCTCTCTCTCTCTTTCCATCCCTGATATTTAATATGTAGAACTCCTCTATGTACTCCTTCATAGTCATCCCCTTTTGTCTCAGGTTCTGCATTCTCCTAAACAGATTTATCTGGTAATCCTTGGGTATGAATTTCTCCTTTAGCTTGGTTACCATTCGATCCCAACTCTTAATATTTTGTTTTCCCTTGCTCCTACTGTTGGCCTATAGTTCATCCCACCATAGTGTTGCATGTCCTTTTAACCTAGTGACAACATGTCTCACCTTTTTCTCCTCCTCGACATATTCATAGTCGAAATACTTGTCTATTGCTCATATTCAATCAAGCAATTCCTCTGTGTCTAAGTTACCTTCATACATTGGGACGTCGATCTTTGCTCTGGCTCCCAACTTGACAACCTCTTTCAGCAAGTGTTCCTCTATAACATCCTCAACTACCACTTCTTCGACCTCTACTTCTTCAACTTTTGTGTCATTAATGTCTCCAACATTAGGTTCTCTCCTTTGTGATATTTTTTTGGCATCCAACCTTGCACGTAATTCTCCCATCTCCCTTTCCATAGATCTGTTTGTTACGGGTGGCTCAACACATCTTCTAGGCGACATTATGTTGACGCTTCTGATACCTCTCCTTCTACAGAAATCAATTCTGTATTCTTCTCTGATACCACTCCTGGTGCAGTCCCCCCTTTCCTCCAATGTGTTGCTTGACCACCCGGTCTTGGATCATGAAAAAAATTGAGTCGGAGTGACTCTTCGAGATTCTACAGCTACCTGAAACCACTATACATACACAGGCCCCTTTTTCCCCAAGTGACCATGGTTGTGATTGTGGGTCTATCCCTTCACGATTCAGACTTCGTGGATATCACCAGCTTGTCCTTCAACTTTTCCCAAAGTGTCACTCTTCTAATATTCGGGCTTCCGACATGCATCTCCTCGGGTTTCCCGACCCTGTTATGGTTCAGTTTTCACGACTTCGCGAAACTCTAGGTCTCTCACCCACAAACCTCCAGATTCCTGATTCTAGATTCCTTGATCCACTGCCACATGTTCTTCCTTCAATCAACAACTGATATCTAATTGTGAGTTTGGACTTCATGACTCTACACTTTTATTTCTCCCAGATTTCCCTACTAAGAAGTGTCGAAGCATATTACGACCAATCCCCACGTATTTCTCCTAGATTTAACGATCTGGAATCGTTCGTCTCTCTCCCTGGAATGAAGCATGTCCACTTCCCTTTTATGGAAACCTCGGGGACTTCTCTCCTTGAAGAAATTCCACCGATCTCCCTCCTGATCTTTTCTTCTTCACATTCTCTGGTTCCTTTGAACACTTTCTTCAAAACTTAGTCGAAATACCTCCCTATTCACACTTTTCAACGGGTTCTCTCCTCTATGACTAAAATCACACTGTTTCTCTCTTGAGATTTCGAGTAGAAAAATTTGTCACGCACTCCTTGTGGACGTCGATGCACTCCTTGAATACATAAGTTTTGTATTACCTATCCTGAGATTCGATTCGAAATAAACTTCGTCATTCACTCCTTACGGACTTCATGCACACCTTTCACTCACTCAAAGAAGAGAAACAATTGAAACTTCTTCAATGTCTACTTTGATCATATATTCAATTATGTAATGCATTCATGGATACAAAAACATAGAATAACAAAGAATTGAAAGAAAATAAGGGTCTACCATTCATTCATTCAGATAGACACAATAGTAACACACATTTGGGACAATATTCATCTTCTATATTCATTCAACTGAACTTACATACATCCATACACTACTTCTCTGTATCTTCCAACGCTTGACTACAATGAAAATCTACACATTAGTTTCAACAGCCTCTTCTCAAAAATAATAAAAATATTTATACAAGGGGACTCTTCGAGTTATTCCCTCCAACTATTCTACAACTATCCTATCGAAAATAAAAGCTTTCAACTACTTGACATTTATTACAATGGATATTGAGTCAAACAGATAAGAGCGAAAGCTCCCAATATGTACTGTGATCTTCCACATTAAATCAAAATACATTCCCCCATCGATCTTACACGATGGCTCAGCTTCCTATCATTAATATGTTCATAACTCAAAAATATTTGTTAGATATTACATTAATACACTGATCTTTGGAATTCAAAATATTTCAAAATATGCGCTTAGTCTGCCCAACTGTCTTCCACGCATGCTTTGCTGGTGATGCTCCTGCATCAATAGTTGAAGTGCATAATGAATAGAACAAGATGTATTTGTTAGTTTTATGGTTGGGTAAGGTGACAAGTGTGAGTTGAAGTTCCTATGGTTGATTCACTCTGATACTAGATGTTATAAGAAAAAAAATTATATGCTTGATAATGAATACAAATATAATGTTTTATGAGAAAAAATATAAGATTGGTCTCATTAGAATGAAAATCCCCCTTAAATATATGCAAAGGTATGCCATTTACACCTTTTCATGAAAAGGTAATGTATTTTAATATATTGTTTCTTATTATCTTTTTCCTTTATTTATTATTAATTATCCTAACTTTATTATTATTATGATATATATAACATTATCTCAAAAATATCCACTTTCAAGGGGAATTTATTTTTTAGATCTAGAGGAATCGCTAACTTGTCGAGATTACTTGGATGAGGGTTAGGTTAAAATCCATCTATATTTCACTGTAACCCCTAGGCTAGTGCCAATATCCTACAAGTCAATGCTTATCAGGAAGCTTATGAATAAGTAAGGGTCGATATGTATGGAGACACACCTGAAAAGGGGTCCCACTCTTGGGGGACATCTACCCTTCTTTTCCTATCACAACATGCCAAAGTATCATTAGGGATTTGAGCTTGTGTGAGGACAATGCAAGACTTACCTCCTATTTCCCTCTCAAGGGAAACTACTTCTAGACCACCCTCTCAAGGGTTCATTGATGCTTCTTGGATGAGATCTCCTGCTCATTTATGTCAATTCCATCTTGATCTTCCAATTCTTCCATCTGTTAGCTCCCAAAATGAACCCGTCCCTTTGGTCGCATTTTGTGGTGGATAGCATGGCTATTGGTAGTTTTCTCAAATTGATTTTGAGTTTTTCTAGCTGCAAGACTTAGGTTTTGATTTTTGTCATAGAAATAAGATGACCCATAAAAGTCTTCTTTTCAAAATTTTCATAAAATGTTTTCAACAACTAACACGTGCTTAAAAGATGGTGGTTAGCTGGTGAAAGTGGCAACTTTCACCAGCTAAGGGGCATTTTTCACAGGTCGTTAGTTGGTGAAAGCGGGGATTTTCAAACATCCAAAGAGCATTTTCCCGCGGGTGTGCGCTGGTGAAAGTGGTGAGTTGCAACAACTAAGGAGCATTTCTCACTGGGTTGTGCGCTGGTGAAAGAGGTCAGTTTAAATAGTTAAGGATTGTTTCCCATGGGTCGTTAGTTGGTGAAAGCGGGGATTTTCAAACATCCAAAGAGCGTTTTCCCGTGGGTGTGCACTGGTGAAAGTGGTGAGTTGCAACAGCTAAGGAGCATTTATCACTGGGTTGTGTGCTGGTGAAAGAGGTCAGTTTCAACAGTTAAGGATCGTTTCCATGGGCCGTTAGCTGCAGAAAGCGGGAATCACATGCATTTTATCCACGTTTCTAAAATCTAATGATAATACGATCATCCCACGTCATGCAAATCCAGAATGATGCGCTGGTGAAAGTGGGTAATGATGGAGACTCGGGTTTGCACGTCAAAATAGGATTACAAAGCGGATCTTGTTCAGTGACGCATGCTGCACACTCATGGCACTGGAAATGGAAAATTTGAATCCATTAACGCAGGTACAGAGGATGTACTACCTGGCTGACAACTTCAAATCGGTTCATCACTTCTCCAACACACATAACTCTCCAATGTATGCTATGTTTCTAAATTTGAAAGACAGAGCTGACTCCTGAGTGCTTTCAACAGTGCAAGACTTTAGCCTAAATAGCAGTTTGCTGTGTTGTGTGTGCAGAATCATTTGGAATTTTGAATTGCAAATGACAAGAAGACGCAGTGGCTCTTTGTTGAGAAAAAAATTGGATAGTCTGTCCTTCCTGTTAGCGATAAAAAATGCACTAGAATTTTTGAAAGAATGATGATTAAACTTGCAGGGCACTTTTCAATCCCTTCCCGAGTTCCAAATGAAGATTTTAAAGCACCATTAGAAAGCTGAGGATTTGTAGATGTCGATCGCCTATTTAAGCATGCAAAAAGGACTCTCCATGACTGAGAAATTTGATTTTGAAAAAATCTACGCTTTCACCAGCGTAGAAGGCATAATTATAACTAGTTAGTTGGTGAAAGCTCCACCTTTCACCAGCTAAGGAGGAGATTTTTGGGTAAATTAGCTGGTGAAATCCTGTCACGGCCATAATAGCCAAATTTTCGCCCAGATCCATATTTTTTGGGTTTGAATGGTTTGAAATCTTCTTCAATAAGCTGGTTATGAATTATCAAATCAAAATCTGAAGGCCATTCTTGGAGATGAAAGT
This sequence comes from Picea engelmannii, assembly GCA_009831015.1. Lineage (NCBI taxonomy): Eukaryota > Viridiplantae > Streptophyta > Pinopsida > Pinales > Pinaceae > Picea > Picea engelmannii. The sequence goes on along the minus strand of ML777217.1, from coordinate 464,878 downwards.
CAAAAGGGAATTTTTTGACTAGATTTGGTCATTTTCAAGGGAAAAATGATAGGGATCAAGTGACACATCACCCAATTCGAATTTTATCTTTGGAGGACCAAATCAAACAGCCTTGGGAGGGTAAAACTGCACTTCATCAACAATCTACTATTTTTAGAAATCATTAAATAGGACCTTTCCTATTTTGTTTTGATCTTCCATTCTAGATCCATTTTTATAGGATCTCATCCTACACTTGTTGTATCTGTTTTGATTTGACTATTTTTAGTAAATCTGATCCATCTTTCAAGGATCTAGATTTCATCTTGTAAGGCTATAAAGCCAAAGACATTTGGAGGACTAAGGGGTTCAATTTTGGATACTCTTTTGCTATTGTACTAAGGCACTTATTTTTCAATACAGAAAGACAATCTTCTTTTGTTGTTAATGATAGATTTCTTCATCTATTCCATTGCTCTGTAATTTGATTCAATTTAGTTCAGCTATTAAGAGTTGTCATCTTCTTATTTAGCTCATAAATTTGAATTGAATGACCTCTTGCTGGCTTGTATGATCCTGCACACTGCTGTACTTGATTATCTAGATCAGTTTTCTCCATACCTTTTGATATTACTCTGTCTGGTCATTGATTCCTAAAAGCATTGTTTCATTCGATTTCATTGTGAGTTGTCTTCCCATTATCTATTCTCATTTATCCCATTGATCCACACTTTCATTATTCATGATTTCTTAAGTTACCAAGCATCCTTAAGTTACCACACACCAATATCCAATGTGCACATATTTTATACTACACACCAATATTTAGCGCACAATTTTTATACTACACCCCAATATCCGGCGTGCATAAAATTTTATATCTCGCTTAGATATTTAGTGCACACCGTAATTATGCACCACACAACACCAATATTTTATGCACATATTGCGCACCGTAATTCTATACCGTGCAACGCTAATATTCCAAATGAAGTAAAGTAATATAAGCAACAGTTCAAATGGAACATAACCAATTTGTTAAAGGAGTTCACCCATCTTGGGCTACATCTCTGGGTCCCTTTTCAATCAGTGAGACCGCTCAATTAATGCTCAAATGCCAAAATTACAATGAATGAACTTACAAATACCAAGTTTTTAAAGACACCCTTCAAATATGCTAATCCAACCTAGAAACAAATGTTACCAATGAATTCCTCATGAAATTTTGAGAAGAATGAGTATAAATGCGACTATTTTCTGAACAAGTTCTCAAAAATCCATTTTTGCATGCATAACGAGACTATGGGTATCATACAAAGAAATCTGAATTAATACTTTCATACATAACACTTTTGTGAAAAAACATACATCACCATTAGATTCCCCTCGAAATCCTGAGAAAAATGAGTATAATCACTCTATACTTTCCTCAAAGAACTCAAGAGCATGCAAAACGAGGCAAGCCAAAACTATGAACATCTCTTGCATGCAAAAAGTGACAAATATGAACTTGGCACAAAATTATATGCATAGTGTTAGTAACATTTCTTGTCCTGGGCACAAGAGTATTTGGGTCTGCAAGTCGCATGAGAAGCGCCCGAGCGCAACGCAAAGAATCTCATTTTAGGCTTCCAAACAAGTAGGCGGGAAAGATTATATTGCTGACGGTCCATATTTATCCAAGGGAGCAGATCGACGGTTGGCGGGAAATCACGGCTAGCAGAGGTGCACCGAGATTAGCGCATTGGATAGCACCCATTGGGTATGCAGGAGAGGATGGAAGCCGTCCATCCAAAGCACGTGTGGCGCGAGATCTAGTCGCATCGGTGTTTCGGAATTCAGGAGTTCGAAGGGTGAGAGTTTCATGTCATTCTGCATCTCGAAACCCCAAACCTTGAAAGCGCCAAAATCTCTCAAAGTCGGGCCCACAGTATCGAGAAACAGTCTCAGCCGTCCATCCAAAGGGGACACCTGGCGCGCGCGATTAGGCTCTTCGCCGTTTCGCCCATCGCGATTTCAAAATGCAAGGAGCGGCTCCCTCATATCCCTGATGCACGAAGTGATGAAAGCATCCGGGACCCAGGCCCACAACATCGTCGGGTGAGTTTAGGACCATCAAATTTGAGAAGGACGCGTGGTGCCCAATTGAGCCATCTCAGTGTTTCTCCCATCGCGACTATGATAAGCAGGGATCAGCCCCTTCCTATTCGCGAATGCCAAAAGTACCTGCGGAAATAAACGTAGGATCATATCCCGTGGTCACTTGGGAAATAGGAAGAGCTTTGCAAAGGGGGCCAAAGGCGTCGGGTCTAGTCACCGAAAGGTTCATCGTGTCTCCGGGTTCCATTTGATTCGACCTCAAGCCTGGTTTTCGCTTGAAGTAATTGAAGGTGAGAAGGGGTAGTTGAAACCTCTCCTCATGCATTAATTGAAGGTGAGAAGGGGTATGGAGAGTCTGGCAAGCGGTCTGCTCGAGAGGGTCCTGTGTACCATTTCTTCCAAAAAAGTCATGCCGAGTCTTCGACCAGCCGGAGGAGGTCTGCACACGCTATCTCGACTCTTAATGGCTCAACTACTTCCCTTGCAGGAGCCATGCGCAGTTAAGGTGGCGTCTGACAAAGAATATCTGTCCGAATTTGGCTGAGGGGACACAAAGTCTTGGGTGCACGATCGTCCAGAGTCTGCATGCGCAGACTATCAGAATACATGCAAACACAATGTTTTTAATGCAGCGTCTTGTTTTTGTTGCTGTTGTTGTTTTTGAGTATATGTAGGCGTTTTCGCCATTTTTGTAGGGGATCGATGGTTGAGCAAGACTCCCAGTTGTAAAAACTTTAATGAAGAATTGTGTTTTGGTTATTTCTGGACTCTTGAGACTTCTTGCCTGATGAATGTCAGTTTCTTTCATATCTTTGTGTATGATGTATTAGAGCAGCTCTGAATTGGAGGATCCAGTCGAGTTGTGACTGTTATAGGATAATGTATGTTAGATCACTGTAACAATTGTGTTGTTCTAAACAGTCCCTGTGAACTTCTCAGCACTGAACGACTTGGAATTGGAGGATCCAGTCAAGTCTTCCTTTCAGTTTCTTGAAGCCCTGAACCAAGCGGATCTTGTATTCAAAGTTTTTCCTCTACGAGCTACCGAAAGGCCTGTTGCCTGAGATAGTTTGTTCATTATTCTCCCAAGTCTTCCGCCTGCCCATCTTTAAATCAACTCCCTGACTGAAGTTGGGTCAAGACCTCCTTTGTTTCTTGTTATTAGATACAGTTCCTATTTTGAAGCGATACATGTTCGAGTCTCTACCCATTTGATCACCCATCTATCAAACCGTGACATAAAAATTGATGGGCGTTGGGCTCTGATTCTGCAAGCAATCCAGAATCGACTTCCAGCGCTGACATTTCTGGCGTTGTTGCCGGGGACAAAGTTGAAGATTTTCCCTGGGCAGAACGACATTGAGCCTCTGATTCTGAAGGTGCATCAGACATCGAAGCCCTTAAAGATTGCTACTGTGCACCTGGTGACTCCACTGTGGCGACTCCATTGTTTCCACATCACTGTTTCAGCTATGGCTACTGTTAGCACACCTGAAATTTGACCCTAAGGAGATTTCTCAAGAAGGTTTCAACAGCTTCTTTCTCAGCCTGATAAGCTTCCTGGGGAAACAACAACGTTAGAATCTGTCCTTTGATGGTGAACAAGGACCAGACACATTCGAAGATGCACATCTTTCACCTGGCGACTCCATGGTTCAAGGATCGATTGGTGACTCCATTGGTTCAATATGGAGAAAATCCTTGCTCCCAGGTTTGCTCCTTTTAATTTTTCTTTTATTCCTGGTTTTCCTAATGTTGTCCCCTCTCTAGATGAATGGGGCGATTATTTGCCCATATTTGGAAAATGTGAAGAGGACAACCTTTCTCAGCACCTCAGTGAGTTTCATGAACTCATGCATCAGTGGGAGATACATCATGAGGATGTATTATTGAAAATGTTCATGTTCTCGTTAGCAGGGGATGCACGTAAATGGTATCATTCTTTACCCCCTTCTAGCATTTCTTCACTCAGTGATTTCCATGCAGCCTTCACTGCCTATTGTCAAGAGTTTTATCCCTCTGTGTTAGTTTTTCATAACTGTAGTGAGGGATACCACAACTCTATACCGGATAAAGATGTTTCGGACATAGGCTGTGAGGATGATTATGACGACCTGGATAAGAAGTCATTCCTTTCTCCTCCCCATTCGTCTGCATCAGAGGTGGGTTATGAAAGTGATGAATATCCTAGGGGGGGAGAGGATTCCCTGAGTGAGCTGATGGAGCAGGGGAAATATCTCTCTACCCAATTATAAGGGTTGAAATATGAAGACTGTGCAGAGGATTTTCCAGCCTAGGAGGAAAAAGATGACCTGAGTGAACTAGTGGAGCAGGCAATATTCCCCACTCCCCACTGTACAAAATTGGAATCTGAAGATAGTGAAGAGGATTTTCCAGTCTTCGAGGCAGATGATTTAAGTATCTCTTTTGAAGAGATTATTGAATATTTCTTGGACGCGTTAGCATCTACCCCCAATGAGCCTGCTGTCTCAGAATTAAACAAAGAAGCCATTGTGGAAGAGGATTGTTATTTCTTCCTTCACGAGATTTCCCATGATGTATTTACATTTGGGATTGAAGATAAGGATCGGGAGACCGTTCCCTTTTTACAAGATGGGGGAGTACACGAAGAAGACAAGGAAGAACTAGAAGAGAAGCTAAGTGCACTTTTCTTTTCCTATCCAGAGCCAGTCAACGAGCAGCCACCACCTGATATTAGTGACCCTACGATAGTTGTCCACTCACTTGTGCTTGTCAGAGATATTCATCCACATGGGAACATCTGCGTAGCAGAGGATGCTTCCTGTCGCCAATTTTCCAGGATTGTCCACTCATTCTATGACCCTGTCAGCAAGTACATGGAGTGGCATTTCCCCTATGCCTTGGAGTCGCCCTATTTGATCTCAACTCCAGCCTGTAAGGAGGAGTTGAAGAGTGTAACTATTCTGCTATCACAGTTACACCATCTGCTGATGATCATTGACAGAAGGAAGGAGCTTCTATCCAGGAAGTTGCTTGAATGGCTATGGTGGAAATCTGCTTTCACCTAGCCCCATGTAAAGTGTTTTATTAGTTTAGGATTGTATATAAATAAGCTCCTCTGAGCATGTATCTTTATTTTTTTGCTTTTATTTTTCGGCTTGTATTTTCAGCAGCGGGATGTTTTGAACTTGACTCCATAGCCCAAAAACAAGGCACTAAAACTGAAAAATGAGTCCTTAGAGCATCACAGGGACAACTCTATCCCCCATGGAGCCTAATGTTAGCAACATTTCTTGTCCTGGGCACAAGAGTATTCGGGTCTGCAAGTCGCATGAGAAGCGCCCGAGCGCAACGTGAAGAATCTCATTTCAGGATTCCAAACAAGTAGGCGGGAAAGATTATATTGCTGACGGTCCAGATTTATCCAAGGGAGCAGATCGACGGTTGGCGGGAAATCACGGCTAGCGGAGGTGCACCGAGATTAGCGCATTGGATAGCGCCCATTGGGTATGTAGGAGAGGATGGCAGCCATCCATCCAAAGGATGCGTGGCACAAGATCTAGTCGCATCGATGTTTCGGCATTCGGGAGTTCGAAGTGTGAGAGTTTCATGTCATTCTGCATCTCGAAACCCCAAACCTCGAAAGTGCCAAAAGTGCTCAAAGTCGGGCCTACAGTATCGAGAAACAGTCTCAGTCGTCCATCCAAAGGGGACACCTAGTGCACGCGATTAGGCTCTTCGCCGTTTTACCCATCGTGATTTCGAAATGCAAGGGGCGACTCCCTCATATCCCCGATGCGTGAAGTGATGAAAGCATTCGGGACCCAGGCCCATAGCATCGTCGGGTGAGTTTAAGACCGTCATATTTGAGAAGGATGCGTGGTGCCCAATTGAGCCATCTCGGTGTTTCACCCATCGCAACTATGATAAGCAAGGATCAGCCCCTTCCTATTCGCGAACACCGAAAGCGCCTGCAGAAATAAACGTAGGGTCATAGCCCGTGGTCACTTGGGAAATAGGAAAAGCTTTGCAAAGGGGGCCAAAGGTGTCGGGTCTAGTCGCCGAAAGGTTCATCATGTCTCCGGGTTCCATTTGATTTGGCCTCAAGCCTGGTTTTTTCTTGAAGTAATTGAAGGTGAGAAGGGGTGGTTGAAACCTCTCCTCATGCATTAAGTATAGGGTATGGAGAGTCTGGCAAGCGGTCTGCTCGAGAGGGTCCTGTGTACCATTTCTTCCAAGAAATCCATGTCGAGTCTTCGACCAGCCGGAGGAGGTCTGCACACGCTAGCTCGGCTCTTAATGGCTCAACTACTTCCCTTGCAGGATCCATGTGCAGTTAAGGTGGCATCTGACAAAGAATAGCTGTCTGAATTTGGCCGAGGGGACACCAAGTCTTGGGTGCACGATCGGCCAGAGTTGGCATGCGCAGACTGTCAGAATACATGCAGACACAATGTTTTTAATGCATCGTCTTGTTTTTGCTGATGTTGTTGTTTTTGAGTATATGTAGGAATTTTCACCATTTTTGTAGGGGATCGATGGTTGAGCAAGACTCCCAGTTGTAAAAACTTTAATGAATATTTTTTTTCTGGTTATTTCTAGACTCTTGAGACTTCTTGCCTGATGATTGTCAGTTTCTTTCATATCTTTGTGTATGATGTATTAGAGAAGCTCGGAATTGGAGGATCCAGTCGAGTTGTGACTGTTATAGGATGATGTATGTTGGATCACTGTAACAGTTGTGTTGTTCTAAACAGTCCCTGTGAACTTCTCAGCACTGAACGACTTGGAATTGGAGGATCCAGTCAAGTCTTCCTTTCAATTTCTTGAAGCCCTGAACCAAGCAGATCTTGTATTCAAAGTTTTTCCTCTACGAGCTACCGAAAGGCCTATTGCCTGAGATAGTTTGTTCATTCTTCTCCCAAGTATTCAGCCTGCCCATCTTTAAATCAACTCCCTAATTGAAGTTGGGTCAAGACCTCCTTTGTTCCTTGTTATCAGATACAGTTCCTATTTTGAAGCGATACCTGTTCGAGTCTCTACCCATTTGATCACCCATCTATCAAAACATGACATAAAAACTGATGGGCGTTGGGCTCTGCTTCTGCAAGCAATCCAGAAGCGACTTCCAGCACTGACACAGAGAATTGTACTCATGGTACCCTTTTCATTGGTTTTTATTCCCATTAAATAGGCCTAGGTCAGCCAAACCATTGACCAGAATCTTGGGCTGTATGGTGCATTGGTAGGAGGCATATTCCTAGGTCATTGGAATATTATTTGGAATCTTCTCCTGGAGGTCATGGGTTCTATTCCATTCAACCCCCAATGAGTTTTATTCTCCCTTAGACAATATTGGCCAATTGGAGAGTGCCACATGGCACTCTCTGATTGGTCCATCTTTCTACACAATCAACACTTTGCCATGTCACTTTCCAGTAACTGCCATGTCATCATAAAAATGGACTATACCCGCCAAATATAACCTATCATTTCATCGTATGGATGCCTCGTCATCCATATGGATGACACATTTCACATTTTTATTAGTCCACACGGGTGCGTGAAAATGAGTGACACATGTAACTCTCTCATGCTAGCACATCAGCCTATTTATGTCAACATGTGTCATCCTATCAATTGCACAACTTGTATGGGAAATACACGTGTCATCCTGTGGGCCTACCACGTGGCACCCCTACTTTGACTTTTAACTTGTTTGACCAAAACTTTGACTGGCCATAACTTTCTCATACGATGTCCGTTTGAGATGATTTTTGCATCATTGGAAAGATATTTCTTATATCTACGAAATGAATTCATTCTCATAAGAATTTGAGAATATAAATTTTTAAGCATTTTGGATCCTCCTAGATCACTTTGAGCATTTTGGATCCTCCTAGATCACTTTGAGCATTATGGATCCTCCTGGATCAATAATAGTCATTTAGGGATAGATTAGAAGCTAAGGATTGCATACATTTTGCATGCACTACATCAGTTTATGAACCCCAGGTTGATGATTTAATGTTGCAGAGTTCATCTAATTGAAGTGATTGACATGGGTTAGCTCCGATAAGAAGTCCCAATTATACCTCTCATCATTTGGGATAGGTTACTCATCCAAATTCTGTTCCAACAACCATTTATGGTTTGGGGTTTACCGGTTGTGGCCTAGTCTATTGATGAAGGTTTCTAAGATAAAGAATGAAATGTAACAAATGTAATATGGATGAATCTAGAAATAAAAGGTAACCATAAAGAAAGCATAGAACAAACACACTCCTCTCAATGGCCTAGGAAATAGTTCACACAAAACAAAAACAAGAATACAAATAAATAACTACAAACACAAAATATTGTAGCATTTAAACAATCATTTACAATTATACACCCATGAATTCAGACAAATATCCTCTGAAGAAAAATAATAATAATGCAACAAACATACATGAGAATATTCTATAATATTAAGTACATCTTACACAACCTAAGTGCTTAGAAAAATGCAACAAAATAGTCCACACACATGCCACACAAGAATCATAGTTCTTCAGAAAATCGCTTGGCCAAATATGCTTCTCCTCATTAAAAGTTTCATTAATAGTACATGAAATCTCAAAGAGTCAAAAACCCCTTATCTTGATAAAATCCCCCTATTTATTGAAATTCATCTTGACTAATGGCCTTCTACCTTCCCCCAATGATCTTTCATTTACAAACTTTTGTCCTTATACCCTTTGGAATGATGAGGGAATAAGGACAAAATAAATGTTTATAATTTAATATATGTGCTGGAGAAGACATTTTTTAAAGTAAGCACAACAAATGAGGCATATAGGACCAAGAAGGAGAGTGTGTCATGTTAGGGTTAGGGTTAGGGTTTTGGAGTCATATTGTAAGGGTTGTCAAACCATTTTTGTAGTATAAATAGAATATGTATGAGGTAGACTAAGGCATCTAAGTTGATCTAGGTTTGTGTCTTTGATATCATCCTTTTGGTGAGAATAACCTATTTTGGAGTCCCTTTTGAGTCTGAATCTTTGTTGAGAGTTGCAGAGCTTAGATGGAGACAATCTGGATATGTAATTGAGGGTCAGGTCGCAAGATATGGAGCTTGGTGTGACCCCGGTCTGTCTCACTACTCTCTACTATTCTATGATGCAATTCACACAATGCCATTTTGATGAAGAAGAAGAAATAAAAAGAATATCTTTGTGGATGTAGCCCTAGAGGGGGTGAACCATGGTAAGAACCTTGTGTTGCAAATGTGTTTGAATGTTTTATTATTTATGCAATTATGGTTAAATGGTTAGATGAATGAATGGTTTTAATTACAACACACACTAGAATATGTATGCAAAATGAATGCTCTAAATGAATGGAATAGTATATCTAATGAATGGTATGATATAATGCATGGTTAATTAGGATCAAAAGTAAGAAGAACAACCCCAATCCATTCCATGACTACAGACACTTGTGTCCTGCAGTCACCCATAAACCATCTCGGGTGAGACTATGCTATGAATTTGTTGGAGAACTAAGGTAGAACCCTGGTCAACCCATATATCCAACAAATGGTTATGTTACCGGATGAAACTCAGAAGGACGACTAGGAAGGGATTTGGTGAAGAATATGCAGTGGTATAAAGGGATGTTCAGGCCATGAAATCCTACGAAGCAATAGATTGAAAGATGGTTGGAGACAAAGCAGTTGGAGTTCACATAGAAAGATAATAAGGGTTCCAGGTACACACCGTGCCAATACCTTCAAAGGTATGTGTTTACTAATTTGCATGAAGCATATATCTATTATTTTCCAGAGTTATTACCTGAGTGGATATTGGGGTTGAAAGATACCCATATGAATAATTATATTAGGCCAATAGAGTGGATTGTTGAAAACATTACGTGGTTGGAAAGGGTTAATAACAAATTCACACACATAATGGATTTCTGGTTAGACAACATTACTGTGGGGTTTATCACTAAGTTTGCAGTAGATACAACGAATTCATATACTGTTGCAGAGAAGGATTTCTTGAGGGGACCTAGAGGGAGGTACATTAGGTCACTCTACATGTAAATCAAGATCTTATTACATGATAAAGGTGTGATGACCATGGAATTAGATAGCTATATCAATCTACGCACATGGGGGAGTTGGAGGAAGCACTAAGGAATATTTGAGAAATGGAGAAGGCTCTAGAGAGTTTCCAAAAGAAGGAGGCAATGGACCCCATCATGATGGATGATGAACATACCGGGGAAATCATAAGGAACACATGTGTGACGCAGAGTGGACGACCCTACCAATATAGGATGAATAATAAGAAGAGGCCAGTAGTTGAGCGAGAGGGATTGGACAATGATGAGGAAGAGGTAGAGGATATCTGCACCATGGGGTAGATTGAGGATATCTTGCACACCACATATGAGAGAAAAACCATAGGTCTTGGGTATGATGCAAAAGAAGGCTCTCGATTCCAGATCCAAATTAGTGTGGAACCCACAACCTCATGTGCGATGAAGACAACTAAAGAAGAAAAAGAAGTTAACCCACAAGTGATTAGTGAGAGAAGAATTTTTACAGGACGTGGGTCCAATAGAAAAAGTGTAAGCTCGGCACCTAGCAGTCAAGTATCTACACCGCACAGAGGTGGTAGTTCAACAAATTTCACAATGGTAGGACAAGATCCAACTATTTGGTTACCAGAGTTCTTAGGGGATGGGTTAGATGATCCAGGAAAACATTTGTTCATCTGTGAGAAGATATGGGAAGAAAAGTAGATTACAGATGAGGATACAAAGGTTGTGAAGTTGGAAATCACATTGAGAGACTACACATTAGACTAGTACATGGGTCTCGCAACAAATAATCAAACAGGAACACCTACAAATGTAGTAGATGTGAAGATGCATTTAATTAATAATTTTTGAAGCCAAGTTCAGAAGACCGGTTTATGAATTAAATGATAGAGATCAAGCAGAAACAAGAAGAATCAGTCTGGGAAGTGGACCAGAAGTTCAAGAGGCTAAAAGGTAAGTTAAAGTACACTATTACGGATACACAACATAGACATTTGTTTGTTAACTATTTGTTGCCACACTTAAAGTATCCCTTGAGACAACAAAAAATCCAAAGTCGGGGTGAGGCTTTGCAGGTAGCCTTATAGCTAGAGGAAAACCAATAAAAGCATACAAATCCATATGTGGAATATTTGAAGAACTTAACATTCCAACTGAATCAGAAAAAAGGAAAGGAGAAAAGAGAGGATGTTTGGTGTACAATGTGTAGGACAAAAGGAAATCACGAGAATGAGTATCCATTATTTGCGAAGTATATTGGAGTGGGTATTCCAAACCATTTAGCTTCAAGAGGACCATGGTGTGAGATATGAAAAACACATGAGCATTCCCTATCATTTCCCCTTAATGAAGAAATATCAGACAATACTGAAGAGCACATTTTGTAACTTTTGTAAGTCAATTGGACATGAAGAGAAGGATTGTAGAACCTTGGAGATGATGAAAGAAAGGATTGAAGATACATATAGGGTGCAGGTTGAACATGTAATAGGAAAATCTGTGCAACAGTCGTAGTATAACAATGTGAAACAACCATAATATAATCTCGTGCAACAGTTTGTAGCAAAACGACAATATAAGGCACACCAGTTTCAAGGAAAACAACAATATAATTCTGCATAGTAGTTTGCAGAACCATCGTAGTACAATAATGTGCAGCTGCATTATAATCAAGTACTATAGTATAACACACCACGCGGAGATAATAAGGGCACCAAAGGAGGATTCAGAGGATGAGGTTGTGGAGGAAGAGGCTTTGGAGGAGGTCGAGGACTAGTTGTTTGTCATAACTGTCAGAAACCTGGGAACTATGCAAGAGATTTTCCACATCCACTTGTGATATGTATGTTATATTGTGCAACAGACTATGAAACAAAATATTGTCCCACATTCTTGATAAAGATATAGGACAAGAGGAACCCAACCAATTAGAACATGCAATGGATCGGGGTAAAAAACAGAGAAGAGGAAGGGAATAATATTAACATAGTTACTAGAGGTTGAGCCAATACAAAAGAAGATGCAACCAAGAAGGATTAGGACCAATACCGGTGGGTTAGGAAGAATACAATGCTTGAAAAAAAAAATGATGCGCCCAAAGAAAACGAGATAGTCAAGGAAGCTATACATGAAATTATGAAAGAAGACATTACATATACTTCAGGAACAAAACTAGAGGATGATATACTATTGTATGGCATGCCCTCATTATTTGATCAGACCAATCAAGAGAAGTCTTCAGACCAAGTAAGTAACTTAAGAAACTTTTTTGGGTCATGTGTCAAATTGTTGAATGATAAAAATTTCTTACAAGTATTGCATAATTTGTTAGAAAGTGTAATCCCTGGGAAGAAGGGGTAAAAAGAGTAAATTAGGTCTGTAAGAAGAGAAGAACCAATATGGAATTCAAATTGAATGCCAACATAGGAGATTTCAATATGGGGGATATCATACTAGACTTAGGATCTGAAGCCAATGTTTTTCCAAAGAAGACATGGGAGGCTATGAGAGACCCTCAATTAGGATATTCTCCTATTCATTTGAAGTTGGAAAATCAACACAGAATGGTGCCAATTGGTAGGTTGAAGAGGATTCTAGTAGATCTAGATGGTGTGCGCACCATGGATGATTTTGAAGTCATTGGCATAGTAGATAATACTTTGACATATCAAGCACTGTTGGGTATGGATTGGGATTTTTATAACCATACTATTATCAATTTAAAGACAAGGAAGATGATATTTGAGTCAAGAGAATACAAATTTATTTCCCCATTAGATCCCTCAGAAGGAGGTAGGTATGTGGAACCCGTGATAGATAATATTCTTACAGAAGATGTGAATCAGTTAAATAGAACCATCGCATGTGAAGAGGATTATATACACCCAAATGTAGATGGAATTCCTAGTTGGAGTATTAGTTCTTGGGCTTCAGACTCTGACACAAGAGTGGAAAATTGGAAACAATGATTACATGAATTATCTACCAGGAGATGTGCTAGAATGACGCGTGTATTGAGATGGATTGGTACATAGGTAAGAGAACCTCCTACTTTTTATGGTTTGAATGAATTAGAAGAATTTTTAATGAATTTTTAGGTAGAGGTTATGGAGAATAAAAGATTACCAACATAATATATGGCTTTAAAAGATACACATGCAAGATGGTGGGGTACACACAAGGAAAATATCAACAATTGGTTTCAATGCAAAAGGTTACTGCACATCAGATTCAATGCAGAGAAGAAGCATAGATATGAGGATAAATATGAAGGATTTGGAAAACCACAAGAACATGCAGATAAGTGCATAGTTCAATTAAGATTAGGGCCACCTGAAGAATGGAAACACCATTTTATTCAGACACTAGAAGGCATTCTGAAGAACTGGTACACAAAACAGGAAAAACGCAGAGAAACTACTAACTAGGAAGAAATACATAATAATTTCATAGTTTAATTTTCATTTGAGAATGATAGTCCATAGATAGATACAAAATTGAAAGTGGTAAGAGACATGATATTTGAAGAACCTGAATTTTAAACAATCTCATAATATCATAAGCATGCTAGAAAAACACTTAAGCAATTGCTACATTGTTATCACGTCGCAAAAGAAAAAGATCTAGCAGAAGATAATTCACACAATATACAGATCGCATAAGTGGAAGGTGAAAGGGAAGTGCAAGGTCCCAATATAGATTCAAAAACTTATTATTCACCATTAAATATCTAGAAGGTCAACATTGGAACTGTAGAAAACCCAAAGATGGAAAGTATTGGAGATTATTGGGATAATAAGACAGTAGAAAGGATCACAGAATTACTGCGTAAGTACAGTGACTTATTTCCAACAAAATTCTCATAGATGAGGAGGTTAGAAAGAGATCTATGAGAGATGAATATTCCTTTGAAGAGAGAAGCAATACCTATCAGATAGAGACCTTACAGATTGAATCCAATATACAAAGAGAAAGTGAAGGTAGAAATTGACAAGATGCTAGAAGCTAGTGTTATAGAACCTGTAGAGGAGTAAGAATGGATCATCCCTATGGCGGTGTAGGAAAATAAGCAAGGAGGGATCAAGATTTGTGTAGACTTGAGAAAATTGAATGATGCTTTCTTTCATGATTCTTTTCCTACCCCATTTACAAACGAATTTTTGGAGAATGTAGGGGGTCAAGAAGCTTATTGGTTTATAGATGGATTCTTAGGATATCATCATATTAGGATTGCACCTGAACATAGACAAAAGACTACATTTTCTACAGAGTGGGGATCATTTCAGTATATAGTTATTCCATTTGGATTGAAGAATTCACCAACCATTTTTTCAAGGGTAGTAGTAGCAGATTTTAAGGACTTTATTCATAAGTTTTTGGAGGTCTGATTGGATGATTGGAAAGTGTTCATTTTGTTGAAGGATCATGTTGAAGTATTAAGGATGATGTTGGATAGATGCAAACAGTGTTATATATAATTTAATATTAAGAAATGTATTTTAAGCGTACCTTTTGGGATTCTGTTAGGACATGTGGTGTGTAAATAGAGTCTGCTGCTTGATCCTGTTAAAATTGTTGTCATAGTTAACTTACCACCACCAAAGTCAGTGTACCAGTTGAAGAATACATTGGGCCATACCAGGTATTATAGAAATTTCATAAGAGGATATGCACAAATCACTGTGCCAATGGAGAATTTGTTGAAGAAGGACACTAAATATCAGTGGAATGATGAATGCCAACAGATTCTAGATATTTTAAAGGAGAAGATAGTTACTGCGTTGATTTTAGTATTTACAAACTGGGAAAAATAATTTCATGTGCATGTGGATGTATTTGCAATATCATTAGGAGAAGTATTAACCCAACTAGAAGAAGGTGATATAGATCACCCTATTGCATTTTCAAGAAGAAATTTATCAGATTCAGAACAGAACTATAACACTACAGAAAGGGAAGGGCTAGCTATGGTGTATGCTTTGTATAAATATTAGCATTACTTGTTAGGGAAACAATTCAAGATGTTTACAGATCATTCTTCTCTGAGATATTTAGTCAATAAGCTAGTGTTGGGGGGAATAATAT
Source organism: Picea engelmannii (assembly GCA_009831015.1). Classification (NCBI taxonomy): domain Eukaryota; kingdom Viridiplantae; phylum Streptophyta; class Pinopsida; order Pinales; family Pinaceae; genus Picea; species Picea engelmannii. Next base: position 449,641 of record ML777217.1, on the reverse strand, counting down.
GCGAATGGATACTTTTTTTCAAAGAATTTTCCTTTGAATTTGTGGTGAAGCTTGGAAGATGGAATGTAGGACCAAATCACTTATCCAGGATAACTAATGGAGAAGAAACTAGTAATTTGGAATACAAATTCCCATATGCATAATTGTTTTCAGTACAAATACTTGATGAGTATTTTGCTGACATTATTGATTTTTTGGGTACATGCTTTGCACCAAGAGAATTTACTACTACAGAGAAGAAACATTTGGTGGTAAGAGCTGCAGATAATCAATTGATTGTAGGTCATTTATAAAAACTAGGAGGAGACAAAATCTTGAGAATATGTGTCATGGAGCATGACAGACCCATTATTTTGGCAGAGGCGCATGAAGGACTTACATGATGGAATTACGCAGGAAAATATATCGCATAGAAGGTATTGAGCGTAATATTATGGTGGCCAACAATTCACAGGGATTTAAAGGAATAATTTCATAAGTGTGATGTTTGTTAAAGAGTTGGGAAACCATCCAGGAGGGATGATATTCCATTGAGACCTCAGGTTACTCTACAAGTGTTTGACAAGTGGGCAATAGATTTTGTGGGACCAATCAACCCACTAGCCAAAATATCAAGAGCCAGATATATTATTACAATGACATAATAGTTGACCATATGGGATGAGGTAGCACTAGTGAAGGATTGCAATGCAGAAACTACAACACGATTTTTATTCGAACATGTAGTGACAAGATTTGGATGCCCAAGAATATTGATGAGTGATCGGGGTACTCACTTCATCAACAATACAATTGAGGGAATGCTTGAATAATTTAAGATACATCACCATAATAGAACTCCTTATCATCCTCAAGAAAATGGAACAATGGAAGCCTTCAACAAGATTTTAGAGAATGTTGTAACAAAGCTTTGTACTGTGAACAAAGATGATTGGGATTTGAAGGTACCAGTAGTACTTTGGGCTTATAGAACTAGATGAAAGAAGATAACAGGGCAGACACCGTTTAGATTGGTGTATGGACACGAGGAAATAGTTCCCTTAGATTATTTGATACCAAGTTTGTGCATTGAACAATTACATATATCACAGAAAGAGGAGTAGCGCGGGAAAAATTGGCTCAACTGATGGAATTAGAAGAGGAAAGAATCATAGTTGGTTTCCATAAGGAGGTACAAAAAGAAAAATATAAAGCATGGCATGACAGACATATCAAGAAGAAGAATTTTAAGGAAGGAGGTCTGGTTCTCCTCTATGACAATAAGTTTTTGCAACACCCTGGGAAAATTAGAATGCATTGGCTAGGGCCATATCATATAAAGTATGTCACTGATGGAGGTGATGTACAACTGAAATACTTAGCATTAAAGTAAGTTCAAGGATTGGTTAATGGTATTGAACTAAAACTGTACAGGGATAGTCGACCTACTAACCTTCAGTAGTTGTAGCGCAACAAGTAGACAAAGGAGTTAAAAGAAGAAAAAGGAAGACACAATTGGAAAAAATGAAGAAAAGGCCAAAAACAAGTAGTTAGAGGAATAAGTGATAGACCGATAGGTTAAAATGATAGTGCATAGTAGATAGAAAATTAGTGTTACATAATTCATAATATTGCGCACAGGAAAAATAAACACCATGTGACGAAATGGAGAATAACCAGAAAAGTGGAAAACCGGTGAACGAAAAATAATGAAAATGTCAGATCATTAATGACAGAGTCCATAAAGAGGGAAAATATGAGAAATGAAAAACACTTGTGATTTCTGATCAACCAAGTGACAGAGAAACCAAAGTTCCATCAAGTAGAAGATTGTGAAGGACCTATCCGATATCTACAATTGAGTTTCCCGAAAACAAGAAGATGACACTGCCAAAGCTTGAAAAACCAAGCCAGTTCATGCAAAGGACCTGTAGACATAATAAATATTTGGAAGAAATGATTGGAGTGGTCGATGCAGATGATATCCCTACCACTGAAACTGAATCTATCAATCCGACAAGGATTAATGAAGAAGAAAACCCACAAGAATAATTGGTAGAAGTTAGCCAAGCAAACCCTAGTGCATAAACCCTAGGAATGGCACACGTAGAGTGTGAAGAAGAGGAAGAAGAAGAATTCTAGGAATAATATTCAGAGGAAAACATATCTGGAGGAAAGAAAATAAAAGTACCAAGCAAAAAACCCCTAGTGGAGATAACGCTACCTCATATTCCAGACATCGTAATTTCTATCGAAGACATGTTGGGAAAAGTGGTGAAATTAAAATATGTATATCATGATGTGTCAGACACGACAAAGTTTATTGATATTGCATAGGAAATCTAATTAGAGAATAAGGAGGAGGTAAGACTATCAGGTAATCCTGTTTTGGAGCTCCTGCATTGGATCAAAGGCTTATACAATTCGAGTATCACAAACTTGTCAGAAATACCACATTTCAGTTGCGGTAAGGATGTGGGAAACTATGTGAAGCAACTATTGGAAATAGTACATGGAGGTATCCTATGGATGGATATACTGGTCCTTATAGACATAGACCTTATAGAAGAAATTTACAAGGTTTCCTACCAATAACATAAATCCAGAAGATTACTTGGACAACAAAGAAAGGGATAAGGAAACTATAGAAGAAGTCAAAGAACAGTTCAGGACAGACATGTGAAATAGGGGAATAGTAATAAAGGATATCAATGATCAGGAAATGAGGTTTTCCACAAAGACTATGGCTTACAAAATTTTTAGGAGGTGGCCTCAGCAAGAGTCATAGCACTAGTTGCGCAATGCGCAAAGGGAATATTGTTAAGCTGAGTGCCCTACTTGTTGAACCATTTTTTTATAGACTGTAGGGATGCACAGGATAATGTGACATAATTCCCTTACTCCTAGATATTGATATTGGTAGCATTGGTAGGCTGGAAGGAACCCAAATTTACATCATTTATGGACAGGAAAGGGAAATGTCGTGCAATGTGGTACACAACTTTATGGCACACAAAGGACAACAAGAATAAACAGGCAAACAATGTAGTGTTTTCCATGTTCCTACAAGATATGAAACAAAATATAACTAATGTGTGGAGAATATCAATTGATTTAGTCAAGGACAATGAGGGTATTGAAAAATTTAAGGCTTCAAGATACCAGATGTGGATTCAGGCCAGAAGATATCCAAAGAAGAAGTGGTTATAAATGAGGTATTGCACATTGAGCAAGGAAGTAGATTGGATCATGAAGGACAGGCCTATGCAATGGAAAGTTCTGGTAACACAGGATAAAGGAAGAAGTAGAAACAAACCCATCAAATAAGATAGGTGGTCTAGTAAACAATACAAGGAAGGCTACAGAGTGTAGTCAAGCCTCAGGAATTAGTGAAAAAATCAAGAAGAAAAGGAAGAAATACATTGTGTCAAGGGAAAAAGTAAAAGGGGATGGAGAGCAGGCAAATGGAAATAACTCTCGCCAAAAGAAAGTAAAATATGACGAAGAAGACAATAATACAACTGAGGCATAGATCTCAAATCCAAGGAAAAAGAGGAATGAAACATGGGAGGGAGAAAAAGAGGAAGAAAATGAAGTACCACAAGAATCTTCCAGTACTTACTATTACAGAAGATGATACAGAATTCATCACAGAAAAAGTCCAGGATAGATGGGAAAATGCAGTGATTACAGCAGAAGAACAAAGGGAGGATATTATGGAGAAGCTGGTCTAAGTGCATGACATTCCACAGAGGTTGCAACAAAGTACAATACATCATCCTACATCACAACATAAAGGGAAAGAACAATAAGCACTAGTATAAAAAGAACAAGAAGAGACAATGCACACAATAGTAAAGAGTAGTGACAGGTTCAAAGTCATGTAGGACATGTTGGAAGTCAATGAGAACACCACACATCAACAAATGAAGGACATAAAACATCTGGAGTTGGTTTTGGAACATATACCCATGAAGGAATTATATGGGTTATAGGTGAGTGTGATGCAGAATGTTCAATCTAGAGCTAGGGTGGATGCCACCAACCTATCGCTCGACAAAGAGGTTAAGGAGATTTTGCAGGTAACTTGTGAACAAATAATGCTAGAGAAGGAGGAGGAGAAATAACATTTAGATAAACTAGAGAAGAAACTTTTAGAAGTATACAGTAGCATAACAGACTGTGCACAGGAACCAAAGGTCACAGTAGAAGACAAGATACAAAATATTACGCAGACCATGGAGAGATACAAGCAGGAGATAGTAGAGTTAGTAGAAAAATTGACTCCAAGCACACCCCCATATGTGAGGGAACAGAGAGAGAAGGAGGATATTGCACACATAGTTAACATAGTGTAGGAATCTAAAGAAGTGGCAGAATTTTGTGACATGATTGTGCACATTTGGACTAGCCTGGAAGAAAATGATAAGATCCATCAGCTGGAATAGAGAGAAGAAAAGTTGAATGTTGCAGTTCAGGACTTAAAGAAGAGGAAGAAGACAATGTCCATATCCCTGAGAATAAGGGTCATGCAAGAAATGAAAAACCTACATGTAGAGGTAAAGATTGCACGAGAAGAAAAACAGGCAAAGCAGGCTCAGTTGGAGCCATTTCAACAAGAGACTGAAAGAAAGATAGAAGAATTGCAAACAGAGAAAGGAATGTTGGCATAGGTACATGCAGAAAGAATGGAAGTGCTGAAAGAGCACACGACAATGCAAGCTATGGAGATACTGGTAGAAAAGAGTGCATAGGCTAAGGATATAGTGACAAAGTTAGAAAAGAATTTTCATGCACCGAAGGTAGCAATGCAAAAAGCGAACTCAGTTTAAGTGGCTCGGGATGAGCCACATGTTAGTTTTGAGGGCCTATTGGAGAAATAATTTTTGGGTGTAAGCACAACAAACGAGTCATATGAGACCAAGAAGGAGAGTGCATCATGTTTTGAGGAAAATAAGCATGCACGACAGGATTTGCAGAAATCCAACGCAGATGTTGACAAACCTAGCCATGTTAGGGTTAGGGTTTTGGAGTCATATTGTAAGGGTTGTTAGCCCATTTTTGTAGTATAAGTAGAAGATGTATGAGGTAGAATGAGGCATCTAATTTAATATAGGTTTGTGTCATTGATATCATATTTTTGGTGTGAAGAACTTATTTTGGAGTCCCTTTTGAGTCTGAATCTTTGTTGAGAGCTATGGAGCTTATATGGAGGAAATATGGAGATGTAGTTGAGGGTCAGGTCGCAAGATGTGGAGGTTGTTGCGACCCTGGTCTGCCTCACTACTCTCTATTATTATATGATTTAATGCGCGTATTGCCAATTTTGATGAAGAATAAGAAATAAAAATAATATCTTTGTGGACATAGCCCCGTGGGGTGAACCATGGTAAAAACCCTGTGTTGCAAATGTGTTTGAATGTTTTATTATTTCTGCAATTATGGTTGAGTGGTTAGATGAATGAATGGTTTTAATTAGAACGTGCGCTAGAATATGTATGCATAATGAATGGTTTAAATGAATGGAATAGTAGATCTAATGAATGGTATGATAGAATGCATGGTTAAGTAGAAATAGAAGTAAGAATAACAACTTAAATCCCTTCCATGACTGTAGACACTTGCGTCCTGCAGCCACCCATAAACCATCTCAGGTGAGGCTACGTTATGCACTCTGTTCGTGGTGTAGCCTTTTGGTTTACCAGAAGGGTCAATGTTGAAAAAGGTTTTGTTGGAGAACTAAGGTAGATCCCAGGTCAACCCATATATCCAACAATATGTCATGCATCATATTCAGTTAAATTTCGAATTTGTATTTTAGTACTGGTGGACCAAAATGGATTTTGGATATAGTACATTTCACACACTGTGATGACTAATGTAGAAATTGGGAAACTCTTCCTCCTCCAAGTTTGATATTTGACCATCATGGGATCCATACTTCTTCCTTGACCATTTGAGCTTGATTCCCTTTCACTACTCCTCTATTGTTGCAACAATTGTTTTTGTTGTTGTTGCTCTATCATTCTTGGTTGTAGATCACATTTACAAGGGCATTGTTGCATACTAGTGGAGTCTTCTTGGTTTTGATGTGTAATAGTTGTGTCTTCGTGGTTTTCTTATTTGACGCGCTGCTTATCCAGATTATTGAGTATGACCTTCCTTTAGCATTGATACCCTGAGTTTGATTCCTGGTTCCTTTAATCTTGGTTGAAGTACTATGTTCTTTGGGGCTGTTGGCAATGTGCTAGAGATTAATACTGAAAAGTGTGAAAGATTGGTGAGGAATCTCTCAAATCATATAACATTGAGGTTATATATCTCAAAAAGAAATTTCCAACGGTATAAGGAACACATGAAACGAGTATCGGAGTAAAACATTATGGCTAAAATATGAAAGGTGGTTTTGCAGGGTCTGTCACTATATTGACACTGGAAGAAAGATTGAGCTCCACAGTATCAAAGATGGAAGAAATATTGGACTCTAATATGTCAGTGAAGATGAGTTCATTATGTCGAAACTAGGTGTATCAACGAGAAATGGGTGATCTATTTTGTTGGTGAATTGATGGTTAAGGAAAGTCTTAAAGCGTTGAACAAGTTCTTGCATTGGTGTTAAAATAAAATTTGGTCATTGTAATATCAGATGTTACACCATGTTTCAATGTTATCATGTTAGAGGTCAAATTTCAATTTGAGTGCTGGTGTGATGGACATGGGACCAAGTAGAGTGGTCACGGATATGTTTGACTTTGTTTTTTTTTTTAAATGAGTTTGAAAAATAATGAATTTTTTAAAAGATTTAAGAGGGGGGTTTGAATTAAAACAATAATAAAAAATTTGAAATATTTAAAAGACCCGGGTAGGTTGTGAGCCCCTCTTCCTCTCCTAAAGGTTCAAGTATGAAGAGTGTTTGAAGTAGGTAAAGGGGTTGGGGTGGTATGGTCATTCCCCCTCCTCTATTCTTAACATATTATAATATAAGGAGGGGGTTCATGGACCCTTTCCACCCCCTCCTTATCACCAAACCATATGTTAATCAAACCATGAAATCGTTTAACCTTAAACCCATGTACCATATCATGTCACATGCTTGTGTATCAACATCAATAACTTGATTAGTAGTGGTGTATCGATAATGATCATGGGATGATGGCTAGTGTATCGACACTTCATCACACATTAACCCTTGAAATGTGTTGGAAGTCGATCGTGTTTTGGACTTTGTAATGTGAATTTTTGTTTGAGATGAAGCAAAAAGGAGTGTGTGCTAAATTTAATGTTTATGAGCAAAGGGTTTGTTGAAAAGGGAGAGGCACATGGGTTGGGCCCTCCCCTTCCCCACGTATCATGCCACCGAACACCATGGGTCATGTGGGATTAGGCCCCTCTCCCCTCATGCTAAAATAGCACAAAGGAATCTCGATTGATTTAAAAACCTTATTAACCCCCTTTTTTAAAAACATTTTTTAATTTAAATGATTTTTGTTTAAAATTTAAAACATTTCTTATTTAAATTAATTTTAAAATTTAACAATTTAAATATAAATTTAAACCATTAAGTTTAAAACAATATCCTTTTTAAAGAAATTTCATCCAATGTAATTTTGGGCACTAGCATGAGTCAAACACTGCTAACTGGTGATGTTGTTAAAGCTTGGGATTTTGATGCCACCCAACATGATTTCAAAGTCTCATAACTTGCTCATATGACGTCTGATTGAGGTACCATTTTTTGTGATGCAGAGAGCACGAAGAAATGTTTCCAGTGAGATAACTTACCATTCCATTTAAACATTCCAACATTTTCATGGTTAACCAACATAGATCCATATTAACCCCAGATCTATCAAGCATTGAGAGGGATCAAATCTCTCGAGGTGCAAACCTTTAAACTCTCTCAATTTTTTCACTCTAAAAAAGGTTTTCACCTCGAGAGATTTGATCCCTATCGACGCTTGATAGATCCAGTATTAATATGGATCTATGTTTGACAAATAAAGTTATCCCTTTTTATTTCTAGCCTTTAGACTTTGACACTTCACCTTTTATGTGATCAACTGCTTAGTGTGTGGATGGATCCATTGTTACATGGGATCTTCTTTCCATCCAATGCACAAAAAAATTGTTCATTAACCACTCTATTAAGTCATGGTCGGATTGTTTCCAACATATTCCAAAAAAATTATGATTAATCTTCAAGAGGACCTTCCAGTTCAAATCATGAGCTAGGAAAGAGATGCAAGATGATTCTAGAATGTTTCTAGGGAAAAGGTGTTTCTTGTATGAGACAAACAAAGGTGACATATCTATGTGTCATCAAATATAATCAAGAGTTTTAAGACAAACATAATTTTGGAGAATGAATAGTCTCCAAGGGAAATGAAGATGAAGAATGAAAGAGAGCAGTTGTATTCATAATTAGAAGATGAACTCGGCCCAAAAACTGCTACAAATGAAAAATGAAAATGATAATTAAATATATGCAGTGAGAAAGGGAGAGTATACCGAAAAAGAAATTAAAATGTTAGTGTTTCCAGTAGCCTTAAGAATGTTCATGAATCTTAACACATTAGGTAATTTTTCATCCTATTGAAAAAACTAATCCATGTGAAATCATATGAGCATATCATTTCATTTAGATGGGATTCAGTCCTAGCATTGGTTTATAATTGCATTTCTCATTTGATTTTCTAAAAACTATCTGCTCATCTTTGCAACCTTGTGTTTCAGGAAGTAAGGATTGGAAAGAGATTTCATTGTTACATGTCATATTTCTTTTCTCTAACCATGCACAATCTTCACTCACTCTCTACCTCTTCCAACTCTAAAATGTATTCCACAATGTGGCATGCTCATCTCATCACTAGTTCAAATCAGGGGTATGATATCAATTGTGCACTTTTACCTACACAGACAAACCGTTCAAGACATAAGATTGATTTCAACCCAAAATTTTCATAAATCAAAGTGATTAAGAAAATCTTGTGTGGAGGATTGAGAATAGAATCCAAAAACATATTTGTGAATAAATTTCTTTTCATATCAAATTTTCTGAAGATATGTCTCTTCCTGGAGCCCTATCTTTCTCTTTAGGAGAGAAAAATATTTAATGAGTGAAGTCTACACATGGATGTAAAACACATATCATTAATAAAACTAGCAATCAATGATGTGAATTTTTTATTAACCATTTCCAAACACAAATGTTTAACCATTTAGAGCATCTGAGTAAAAGCAATGTTGACTAAGACAATTTCCTCCCGAAAAAACATGTTCGCTGAGATATCACAACATATACCAGAACTAAAGTCTATATCCAGGCTGACATGTGACATTAAACCAAAAATATAATGCTTTGAATAAGAAAGGAGCCATACTTATTGGGATGCATAAAATAAAAGCCTGAATCTTACCAGTTTTTTGTTACCAAGATCTCAAATAGAAAGGTGGAGTTAACTTATCTTGGATATTTGTCTATTGAGTGGAAGTTCCCTTTCGAGATGTAAATTACTGTGGTTGTACTCACCACTAGTTATTCCTTGAAGTAGTGCATTTTGAGAACCATTTCTTGTTGATCAATATCTCAGAGGTTAGAGATCATTTTTCTTGAATCATAATTCTTTTTTCCGGCTGAAAATGTTCATCAAACAATTGTTGTTAGTAGTCCTTCAATTTTTATCTCCTTGAAATCAGGTTGCATATCATGTATGGTGGGATTCGAATAGGTTCAATCTCGGTGATACCTACACAAGAGAATGTGCAACCTACTGTATGGTTCATGTTTTGTTTACTTGGGCGAGTTTTGAAAGAGTATCCATGACTAGCTTAGATGTCTTTTCTCATTCAAGATTTGAAAATTCCAATTCCAAAAGAAACAAAAACATCATGATGCAAAACCGCCAATGAGATCGAGATGAAGGAAACCAGACCAGTGAAATTTGTGATCAAGCCAAAATAAGACCATATCAAGAGAAAACCAATGAAAATCATTCATTCACCCCAAGTCAAAGTATTGAATCATATTTTTTTGAACCGTAGAGCAATAAAAGGATAATTAGATCATGAAGGTTAAATTTGAATCAAGAGAACTTCAAAATATACCTTCGAACTTCAACAAGCATGAAAAAATTGTAAGTCAAGATACCCAAGTCATTGAAAGAAGTCTCCTGATCTGAAAAAATGCTATGTTTCACCCTCATAATGGACAATTTATGATCATAAAAAGATGAATCTTATCCACTTGAGCTCACAGGACCAAGGAACAAATATTTATCTTGTCATCCAAGATGTTTATGCAAATCATGTGAGCTTAGAATTCAAACTTAGGAGCTTGTGGTGCAAAATATAACATTAAAGTGTTTGTGTGCATGTACTCTATAACCCTCAATATTTGCAAGATACTCAAAATAGTCAAAGGAAAACTAAAACTTGATGTTACGTTACTAGAGGTACATCCTAGAAATGAAATACACTATTTATTTTCCACATAAATGAAAATAGTTTTTAAGACTGGGAAAGGGAGTATACGTTTTAAAAGTTTCAGACATATCCTCTTCATAGAGTAGAAAACACTTCGATTATTATACTCAACACACACCATTATGATAGAGTTAAGGTACGGTGATCACAATTTTCTATAGGATTTTCAATTTATTTTGAAGAAATCAATGATATACCTTTTACATTCTTTAAATCAGCTCATCATAGAGGATTTAATTCTATAGAAAAACATACATGTTGAGAAGGTTTGTAATCGGATTTTAGCTCACTAGATATTGGAGCCATGATACTGTAACATTGATCCGTTGGTCTAGAAGCTTTCGTGAGAAACATAGCCATCAAAATATTGATCAATAGAGCTTGCACAACCATTTTGGATTAGGAACAACAAGGCCATGAAGAGATGATATGATTCCTTTCCAAGGGCCTTAGCAATATTTATCCAATGCAACCATTGAATGAACTCCATTCCATTCAGTGGAAATATTTTCAACATAGATTCTTCCAACCACGTTTTCATTTTCCCCAAACTGTAAATTATTCTACAACATATAATTTTTTAGCAGCTCGGGATTGTAATTTTTCTAGCTATCAACATTAGAATGAATGTTATTGAATAAAATGAATCTTTCAGTTAAATTTCCTTGAAGAATTATGCACATATTTTCCTCATGAAAACCAAAGTTAAGACAAGATCGTGGTTAAAAAACAAAATGAAATGCATCAAATGAAATGAAGAAAACTCTCATGCAAAAATAAATTAAGACTAAAATAAGCCATCCCGAGTTGCAACCTAAACTAATAATAGCTGATGGGTTTTATTCAAGAAAACAAGACAATCCAAAATCTATGCTACACAAGCATAAATGAAAGAAAAAATATAAACTATACAAGTAGAAAGGAAGTGAAAAAAAAATATGCTAGTCTTATTTCTATTCTATCCTACAATGTTTGAAAAATGACTATTTGAAAGAATAGTGCCAATGTAGTCATTCAAGCAACTCCAAACCTGCAACCACATGTTCATCAAAAGTCAATAGAAGAAATTGGAGTAGTGAGAGACCAAAGATATGAGGAATTGAATCAAGTAAATCTCTACCCATCATGATCCGGATTTTATGAGAAAAACAAAATGAATATAGATTATTATCAAAAGATGATTAACACAGAATAATAGATATACAGTAAAATTGGTTTCTATTTAATAAGGAAATAAGTTGAAACTATAAAATGCAATGGAAAACAAGCTTGCTAGAATGGTGTGGCTTATCTCTGAGAAGAGATGTGACAGATGCGCTCATTCGAAAGAATATGATTACAATGATGCTCTGAAGGAATTTTTACAATAAATAGGAATGTCAAAAACCCTAGACATCCAAAAAACTAATCCTAGGATATGAAGCGCAAAACGTCATGTTGGCCCCGTTTGGGTAAGTTAGTGCATCAACGTCCCAGGGTCGTAACTTTTGCATAGGATCTATGTTTTAGGCACACGATAACCCGTTGGAAAGGTCTATCTGAGGACTACACATGTTGCCACTAGAATCCAACTTTGTCTACAATCTAGCTACGGCGAGCTCTAAAAATGTTGTTTAGGGCCTCAAAACGACCCCGGAAGTCAGGGACCCAAAAAGTAGGAAAAAACTGCAAAACTAGAAAACTGCCAAAATGATCCAATTAGAATAGGTGGAAGGTGACCGAAATCCATATGGATCAATCCTTCCTGATTAGGAAGAAATGGTCTCCATTGCGTTGAGTTCCCCCATCAGATGAAGAAATTTCTACTAAATTTGGCCTTAGGTGAGCCACTTGCCTTGGTGTAGGAGCTTCTCTGCTTTGACAACTCGATAAAGATGGATCCTTTGCTGGCGAGTGCCCTTAACCTGTTTGTCCATAATATGATCATTGGATGCTTGTTATATGTAGTCAGGGTTGAGCTATGTCACTGTCGATTGTTCTGATACCTTTGAGGTGTCCAATAATGGTGGAAAATAAGGTTGAAGGAGATCCACATTGAACATTGGGTGCATGCCAAGGAAATGAGGAATGTTGAGCTCAAAAGAATTATCATCCATAGCCTTGGTGATGGTGTATTGCTCATAAAAAAGTGGGTGAAGCATATGATGGGGTCCTGTAAGGCATTCTTTCTGCAAGTGCAACCAAACTTTGTCACCCACCTAAAACTTATGTGGCACCCAATGTTGATCATGGCGTTGCTTGTACTTGTCATTGGACTTTTGTAGGATATCCTGAACCTGTTGGCAGATGTGTTGGATCTGCTCAATGAACCGAGTGGCTTTGTTAGCTTCAGTTGGAGAAGGATATGATTCAACCAAGGTGACCATAAGGGGTAGTGCAATATCTATGGGACCCAATGGTTGGAATCCCAACCCCACCTGAAAGGGGTTGTGGTTGGTTGAGCTATGTAGAGCTCGATTGTAGCTATGTTGGACATAGGGAAAAGTCTCATCCCATGTGTGAGGGTTCTTGGAATTATACATGTGTGGGATATGCATGATCATTCAATTTATGACCTCCATTTGGCCATCTGTCTGGGGGTGGAAGGTTGTGGATTTGGTGAGCTTGGTGTCCAGAAGTGACCAGAGGCTCGACTAGAATGTGATGAGAAATCGACTGTCTCGATTTGAGACAATGGTTTGTGGGATTCCAAAATGTACCCAGACTCATTCAAAGAAGATCTTTGCAGTGGCCTATGTTGTGATGCTTTTCTTACAGGCGGGCATAATCAACATCTTAGAAAAATAATAAACAATCACAAAAGCACAGTCATTTCCCCACTTGGTGGATGGAAGGCCTGACATGTAGTCCATTGAGATGGATTCCCATGGTCTGTCAGAAGTAGGAAGAGGGGTGTAGATGCCCTGTTTCTTAGTGGTCGGTTTGGAAATAATGCAGGCAATGCAGGCCCTGATATACTTGTTGATCTCCTGTCAAAGTTTCATCCAACAAAAATGTTTCTGTAGCATTGAAACTATCGTTTTGATGCCAAAGTATCCTGCCACCCGACTATAGTGGGCTTCCTAGATCATCTTCGCTCACTTTGTTGATTGAACGTGGATATGGCCTAGATGGCACAATAACCCATCCTGAAGATAGAAATTAGCGACAACTGTGTTTGCGCCCAACATTTGGTAAGTGGTGGCAAAGTCCAAGTCTGTCTGATAGAGTTGGGTCCATGCAGAGGTCTCATAGCCACAAGAGTCTAGTACCATGGTGAGTATCATGACTGGTGGTTTGCTGAGGTAATCAACGACACAATTGGTGCTTCATGTTTTATACTTGATGTTGAGGTGGAATTGCTGCAAGTGTGTGGACTACTTCTGATGGCTTCATTTTGCAATTTTCCTTGTGTCTTCATGAATTGTAGTGGCTTATGATTAGTCTGGATGATTGTCTCATTCCCAAGAATGTAATGTATCCACTAGTGGTAGGCTTTCACAATGGAGTACATTTCTTTTCTGTAAGTAGGGTACTTACATAAAATATCTGATAGTGTCTCACTATGATAGGCCATAGGGTGGATGTGCTAAGTGAGAATGGCACCCACAACATATTCTAAAGAATTGTCTCGATCTTAAAGGGATGTTGTAGGTTTGGTAGTGAAATTAGTGGGGATGAGCACAAGCGTTGCTTCAAATCATCGAACAATTTTTGTTGGGACCGATCCCACACAAATTTCTCCCTTCGACCACCCCTGCTTACTTGGCTGAGGGCCCATGCAATATGGGAGAATCCCAACACGAACCTACAGTAGAAATTGGCAAGGCCCAAGAAGCTCTGAATCTCAGTGAATGTGGTTGGGGTTGGCCAGTCACATATTACTTGGATCTTGGTTGGATCCACATGTATTCCATGTTGATCAACAATGTATTCCAGGTAATGGACCCTGTCCATGCCAAAGGAGAATTTTTCCAAGTTGGTGTATAGGTTGTGATGCCGGAGGGTGTGCAAAACCTGTTGAATATGTTGCAAGTGTTCTGCCCAAGTCTTGTTGTAAATGAGAATGTCATCTAGATACACCACTACAAAATTATTGGTGAATGGTCGTAGGATATCATCCATCATCCTCATGAAAGTGGATGGAGCATTTGTCAAACCAAAGGGCATGAACAACCATTCAAAAAGACCTTCCTTTAACTTGAAGGTGGTCTTCCATACATCTGTATGTTCTATCGGGACCTGGTGATAGCCAGACTTAAGATCAATCTTACTGAAGTATTTGGCCCCTGTGAGATGATCAAGGAGGTCGTCGATTCGGGGAATTAGATACCAATTTTTTACTGTGATTTTTTTCAAAGCCCGATAATCAATGCATAGATGCCATGTTTCATATTTCTTTTGTACCATCACAATTGGGCTCCCACAAGGTGATGAGTTGAGATGGATGTGCCCCTTGTGGAGTAGTTCTTGGATATGTCGCTTGATCTCCTCATTATCTAACAGGGAGTGGCGGTAGACTAGCCCATTGGGCAGCGGTGCACCAGGGGTCATATCGATGAGGTTCTTGACTTGACAGTGTGGAGGTACCCCAGTATGTGAGGAGAAGATATCTTAATATTATTCCACAACCTTATCCACTTGCTTCTGTTGTGTGAAGAGGTCGGTCGTGGAGACCCTGGATGTGGTTGCGATCTTTCACTAATTCTGAGAGAGAATCATGAAGAAGACAGACTTCCCCATATGAGAGATAACTTTCCTACATTGCTTGGAAGAGATCAAGGAAATAACACTAGGTGGGACTGCCTTGGGTATCTTGTACAATTTATTTTTCAAAGTAATAATAACACTGCAAGGCCTAGACTCATATACAACATGGACTTTCCATAAATATGGTTGGCCCAAAATAATATTACAAACTTTGAGAGGGGAAACATCACACAATACCTCGTCTTTGAAGAGCTTGATGCCATATGATAGGTGACATTGTTGGATGACGCGGATGTAGCTTCCTTGGCGGAGCCATCTGATGGTGTAGGG
This sequence comes from Picea engelmannii, assembly GCA_009831015.1. Taxonomy (NCBI): domain Eukaryota; kingdom Viridiplantae; phylum Streptophyta; class Pinopsida; order Pinales; family Pinaceae; genus Picea; species Picea engelmannii. The sequence goes on along the minus strand of ML777217.1, from coordinate 434,161 downwards.
ATGTGGGTGCGGCGTTGTTGACAGGGTGAATCACTTGACAACCTTTTCTGAGATGAGGTTCTTATGGCTACCGTTATCAAAGATGAAGTGCAGTGGGGTACCCTTCACCAACATCTATGAATGAAAAAGGCGTTGGCCTTCCTCTGTCTCATTTGGTTCACCAGGCTGGAGCTTGGTGGTAGCAATGATAGCACTAGGTTCTGCGTCAATGATCTATCTCCCCCTTTCTGGTTCTGACTAAGAGTCAGGACCTGCATTTGATTCAGAGTCTTTCACCTTAGCCACCAACGACTGCTTTGAGTGGAAATTAGCAGTGTTATGCCAGGGGATCTTATGGAAGTTGCACCACTTCCCAGTATCTTTCTTTGTCTTTCCAGTGTCCTTCTTTGCTTCCAGCCTAGACTGGCTATCTTGAGGTGGTTTGTATTTTCTTTGTCCTTTGTTTTGCAAGTTGGGGCCACCCTTTCCTGGATTTTTTTGTGACGGGTTCCTAGGCCCAAATTTCTGTGTCTTTTGTTTGAGCTTCTGCTCGATTTTGATGACATATCGGTAGGTTGTGCCCAAGGATGAAATGTCCATAAACTCCATTTCAGCCTGGTTGTATCTATGCATATCATCGTGATACTTGAGAACCATATGTCGCTTGAAATATTTGATACCCAGCTTGGTGCACAAGGAATGAAAGATATTTGTGAACTCGAGCAATGCTTGGTCTCTTTCCTACCGAAGTGTGGTCCATTTTGTGTACATGTCATCATAACTTCCAACAGGGTAATATTGTTCCTTAATAGCATCCCTGAAGAACTCCCGGGTGATCATGATTGTAAATAATGAGGGTTTCTTTGTTTCCTTTTTCTCACAGAAAGTTTCCCACCAATCTTTGACATGGGGAACGGCTTTGAGGAGCGCAAAAGTAACCTTTTCTCTATTCAAGAAGTTAGGAACAGAGAAATATCCTTCTAGCAGATTCAACCATTTGTCTACAACATCGACGTCGAGATGAAGGGGGCTAAACAAGAATTCCAAAAACCCTAGACATCCAAAAACCTAACCCTAGGAGATGAAGCACTAAAAGTCATGTGGGCCCCATTTGGGTAAGTTAGTACATCAACTTCCTGGGGTCGTAACTTTTGCATACGATCTCCTTTTTAGGCACATGCTAACTCGTTGGAAAGGTATATCCGAGGACTACATATGTTGTCATCAAACTCTAAATTTAGTATAAGTAGGAATGTGGTGAGCCCTAAAAAGGTTGTTTAGGGCCTCAAAACGACCTCGGAAGTCAGGGACCCAAAAATTAGGAAAAAACTTCAAAACTGGAAAACTGCCAAAATGAGCCAGTTGGAATGGGTGGAAGGCTACTGTTATCGAATAAATCGGTAGGTTCGGACACTAACAGATCTCCCTAGATCCACCTAGATCTAGAGAAAAACACACAAGAACATGACGCTTTCCTTAAGTTTTAGATATTGAATTTACTAACTAAAGAGGGATGGGTGACATACCATTTAAATGTCGCTTCCTCTCGCCATCGCCATCCTAGCTCCATTCCAATGCTCATACAATGATGATCCTGCAAAAGAATGCAACCAACCAAAATGATAGTAATAGCATAAACTCAATATAAACCTATGTATGTGATCAAGGAATCATACAATAAAACACAAAACGCTTTATAGGAAAGAATCATATTATTGTATCATATTAAATGTGAAAGAGAGATTACAACCATGGCCTTGATGTTGTAAGGTCCCTTCCAACTGTCCTTCATTCCCCACACACTTTCACTCCAATAATTCTGAGAGCACGGATCTGATAATATTCACAATCTACCATGACAAAGGAAAAATTCAAAACCACTCTAACCAAGCTAATAATTCCAAGCCAAATCCAACTTAGCCTTTCTCCATGAGAGCTCCTCTCCTTTTATAAGATGAAGAGGATAAGTTGAGGAGGTTAGGATGATCCCACTAAATCATGAAAGTGAGTAAGATCCAAACCATTCGGATGCCACCTCACCATGGAAGTTTCTCCTTCTAGAAGATTCGAGAAAACACTCGTTTTTCCCATGTAGAAGCATTCTCGCACCCTGCCTATAGAGAAACCTGCAAACATCTCGCAACCTAGCTATGGTGCAACTTGCGAGAATCAGGATTTCTCACACCTTGCCTATATAACAACCTGTGAACTTCCTTTTTTATACGGTTTTTACAAAGGAAAATGCAACTTCTTTTCTCAGGAAAAGTTCTTCTCTCTTCTTCCTTCAGGAACTCATGCTACTGGCCCCTATGAAGACTACATATAGGTTTACATCATTAACGGTCATAGGGATGACAAAAATAATGTGTAACAGCCACCGACATCCATATGGATCACATCATGTGAAATTTGACAGTGTTATTATTCATGTGAAATGTATACATGTAGGATCCCTCCAACCAAACTTTATTCCATCATAAAATTTATAATGACCACCATATGACTATTGGAAGGTATTTGAAAATGAGTGGCATACCTCATGAGACCCATAAATAAAATTTGCATGTCATGTACCTTGTTGGGGAGACTCAATATTGATGGTACCATTCATTAGAGGTCAAATCAAGACAATGGGAACTTAACATAACCATTGATTGAAACCGATGTGCCTCATTATCCAGGAAAGTCTACCTGAGCCCGCATTTTACATAACTCACATGCTGAGAGGAGAAATGATATCTTCCAGTTGGAGGGAAAGGTTGGAAAAAATATTAGTCCAAGCCTTCTCCTATAACATCATCAAAATCATGTGAGGAGTCTTGGAGTATTGAGAAAGAATCCAAGGACGAGTGATGCATCTTCCCCTGAATATTGTCATGTGACTTTGGAGAGAATTTAGGTGACAATTTTTCTTGGACCAGCTCGATATTTCCTATGTATTTTATGGTGATGGACTATTCATTCGCTCTGATTTTCTCATGGGGATTTTAAAAATTGTTGTGTTTTTCATGCCTTATATATTATGTCATTAATATATGTGCGTTGAGATAACAAATTTCAGATTGTACAATATCATTGGATGATATATTGACAATCACATCCAATCCCAAAACATAAAAATAGTCATCGAAAGCAGGGTTGTCGTGATAAAATTGTGTTTAAGATTGTTCTAGAAATTTAAATTGCATAGGACTTTCAACGTTGTGCGTCTTGGATGGACTGGCATTATGAATGGGTTTTTTATTGATCAAAGCTTGGAAATATCAATGTTCTTGTTTATCATTCATTGTTTCGTTGTAAGAAAACTGTAAAGAATCTACTGAGTGATAATATGGAAAATGCTCGCATGAGAGATCATTATCAAAAAGATCTGTATAAAGAGAAAAGAGATACACGGATTCTAAAAATCATGGGATTTCCTCAATGAGAGATTTTTCACAGACCAAAGTATACTCATGATTTTATAAAGAGGAGACACTATATTGTTCCTACTCTAGGTATAAGAGGCTTAATATTTTTGGTAAATATTTCCCCATAGTTGTGGCATAGTGCTGATTAGAGATCATGTACCCCCATCATTCATTTTTAGATCATGATTTTCCATGAAGGAAATAGTCATTAGTTTTCCCAGTGCTAAATTATCATTCAAATCTACAGTAGCTTGGTGAATTGATTCTTTATTCAATATAGATTTGACATCGTCTATTAAACATTTTCCTTGGATTACTCTCTGAAATTATATTGCAGACATTCAAATGTTTGAGGATAGGATTGGATGGTATGTAGGTTTGAAAGTATTTCTCTGGGATAAGAAGTGACTGAATATTCATCATGTCGATCTAAATATTGTGAATGAGAGATAATTTGATTATTCATATTGTATCCTTCAAAAACAAAGATGAGATATGAAAACCAATCAAATATTTCTTAGTTTGAGGGTTTGAATCTTTTAGGAAGTATATCGTAGATTTTCATGACCCTTTGAAATATATCATCCACATATTCATTTCCAAGCCTATGGATTTCTTCAAATTCATTAAAGAGTTCATCATAAACATAATCTACATGAGCATTGATAAAGAATTCCATAAATTGTTTATATCTATGTATTGATTTCGCTGGTAATTTCCTAAACCAGGATTTAATCCGTCCATCAAATGTGAGTATAAATAATCAACATGTTTTATCGTCCTAAAAAATATTAAGGTTTTGTCATGCAATGTTAAACTGATTGAGATGCGTGAATGAAAATACCTTCCCTTCAACATCAAATTTTAAGTTTTTCAAGAGATCAACTATCTTGACTGAGATGCCCCTTGAGGGTCTCAAAAGACTCAAATGGTTATCCCATACAAAGATACAAAGAGAAGCCATGGGTTGGTTAAAACAATTTAATGAAATGACTTCACATGGGTAGACTTGTCATTCGACCGTCTTTCTAGCACCAATTGTGTTGACCTCTGAAAAATTCCCTTTATCAACAACAAAGGTTACCCTCGATAAGGATTCCCAATTAGACCTCTCACTATTTGGAATAGGGAATCGATCTAGATTCCGGCCCAACAACCATTTCCGATTTGGGGTTTACTAGTTATAGCCCGATCCACTGATGAAGGTTTCTAATATAAATAATGAAATGAAACTAATATAAGATGCATTCATCAAGATGGAAGAGGTAACCAAAAATAAAACATAGAACTAGATGTTCTCTCATCAATGACCTAGGAATTAGTTCACACATAACATAAACAAATATACAAATAAATAATTGCAAACACATAATAGTATATCATTTAAACAATCATTCAGAGTTAGGCCCATGAATTCATACAAATATTTCTTTAAGAACATAAATAAGAATGTAGAAGACATACATAAGAATAGTATATAATATGAAGTACATTCTTACACAACCCAAGTGCTGAGCAAAAGGCATCAGAATAGTCCACACACCTGCCACATGAGAATCAAAGTTCTTCAAAAAATCACTTTACCAAGTAGGCTTCTCCTCATTAAAATTTTCAGTAATAGGACATGCAAGCCCAAAGAGAAAAAAATCCCCTTATTTGGATACAATCCCCCTATTAATCGAAATGTGATTGAAATTTATCTTGATTATTGGCCTTTTGTCTTCCCCCATGACCTTTCATTTACATAATTTTGTCCTTATCATCTTTGGAATGATGAGGGAATAAGGATAGCATAAATTTTTATAATTTAATGTATGTCATGCATCATATTTAGTTACATTTCAAATTTGTCTTTTAGTGTTGGTGGGACATCATATATTTTGGCCATAGTGCACCTCACACACTGTAATGACTGATCTAGACATTGGGAAACTCTTCCTCCTCCAAGTTTGATATTCGACCATCATGGGATTCAAACTTCTTCCTCAACCATTTGAGTTTGATTTCCTTTTGTTTCTCCTCTGCTATTGTGACAACTATTGTTGTTGTTTCTTCTCTATCATCCCCTACTATAGATCACATTTGTGAGAGAACTATTGTGTACTAGTGGATTCTTCTTGGTCTTGATGTGTAATAGTCGTGTCTTCATGGTTTACTTATTTCATTCGTTGTTTATCCATATTGTTGAGTATGAACTCCTTTTATCAATGGTACCCTGAGTTTGGTTACCAATTCCTCTAGTCTTGGTTGAAGTACTATGTTCTCCGGGGATGTTGATAATGTGCCATAGATCATTCCTAAACAACGTGAAAAATTGGTGAGGAATATCTCAAATCCTGTAACTGAGAAGTTGTATATCTCAGAAATACTTTTCCAACGATGTAAGGAATGCACAAAATGGGCATTAGAGTCAAACGTTACGGCCAAAATACGAAAGGAAGTTTTTTAGGGTCTGTCATTGTATCGACACTGGAAAGAAGATTGAGCTCCACTGTATCGATTTCGAAGGAAAGATTGGGCTCCAGTACATTAATGCAGATGAGGTGATTATGTCAAAACTAGGGGCATCGATGAGAAATGGGTGATCTACTTCATTGGTTAATAAATGGTTGAGTCAAGTCTTAAAGTGTTGAAGAAGTTCTTGGATAAGAGTTAAAATCACATTTGATCATTGTGGTATCAGAGCTTACACCATGTTTCAAGGTTGTCATGTAAGAGGTCAAATTTCAATTCAAGTGTTGATGCGTTGGACATGGGGCTTGGTCAAGTGGTTGCACATAGGTTTGAATTTGTTTTTTTTTCTTAAATGAGTTTGAAAAAAAACAATTTTTTCAAATATTTAAGAGTGGGGGTTGAATTAAAATAATGATAATAAATTCAAAATATTTAAAAGAGGGGGCGTGGTTGTGAGCCCCCCCCTTTCCTCCCCTCAAGGTTCAGGTACAAAGAGTGTTTGAAGTAGGTAAAGGGGAGGGGGTTGGTATGGTCATGCCCTTCCTCCATTCTTATCATATTATAATATAAGGAGGGGGTCGTGGACTATTCCCATCCCCTCCTTATCACCAAACCACATGTTAATCAAACCATGAAATCGTTTGAACTTAAACCCACGTACCATATCATGTCACATGTTTGTGTATCTACGTCAAAAACTTGATTTGTAGCAGTGTATTAGAAACGATAGCGAGATGATGGCTGGTGTATAGACACTTCATCACATAGTAACCCTCGAAACCTGTCTGCATCCAATCATGTTTTGAACTCCGTAATGTGAACTTTTTTGGGGGATGAAGGAAAAAGGGGCGCGTGCTCGAGTTAATGTTTATGAGAAAAGGGATTTTTTTGGGAAGGGAGAGGCACATGGTCTGGGCCCTCCCCACGTATCATGCGACCAAACACCATGGGATGTGTGGGTTTGGTCCCCTCTCCCCTCATTCTAAACTAACACAAATGAACCTCAATTGATTTAAAAGCCTTATTAACACCCTTTTGTTTAAATAATTTTTTATTTTAAATGTTTTTTATTTAAAATTTAAAACATTTATTATTTAAATTAATTTTAGGTTTTAACAATTTAAACTATTAAATTTAAAACAATTTCATTTTTAAAGTGATTTTTCCAACCTAATTTTGCGCTATGGCAGGAGTCAAACATTGTTGACCGATGACGTTGTTAAATGGGATTTTGATGCTCCCCAACATGATTTCTAAGACTCATAACTTGCTCATACGATATTCAATTGGGGTATCATTTTTTGTGATGCACAGAGCAGGGGAAACATTTCTAGTGAGATAACTTATCATGTTATTCAAATGTTTCAACATTTTCATAGTTAATGAGGCTAGCTTGGGCGAGAAATTCTTGTCGATCGTTCTAACACTTCCATGTCTCGGATTTTGATTTTGTCAGTTGTGTTGAAATTGTAATAATGTAACCCAGACAGTTGGCTTGCTTCATGGATGAAAACTACACTTTGACCAGTGCCCAAAAATTGTGAGCCAAGACATTTTTTAATGAAAGTTTCGGTCTTGTTCTCACAATTTCTTTGTCTGAATTTCATTCTATCAGTTCATGTATTATTTGTGTTATATAGGATATTATTCCATCCATTGGCGTTGAGGTCATTTGTATGCGGATGAAAGATATAATCCCGTGAAAATAGCCAACTGACATTTGGAGTGCTTAACACTATTTATGAGCTAGGAGAACCAATTCTTCTCCGAGGTGAAATTTAGAGCTAGTGTAAGCCTGGTAGATGTTGCAATTAACTCACCTGACAATGAATGACACTTTCATGATCATGGTTAGTAATAAAATCAAGAGGCGTAAAGTATACATGTTGTTTTCGTGTGCGTAATGAATGCTATTAGAGACACAAAACAGATCAATAATGACTGCAACATAACATAGATTAATAATGATGGGAAATCAAACATTAGTTATCTAGCCAAGCATGGAATGATTTATCGTTGGAAACCAAAATAACCTGATTAATGTGATCCAGATTTTATGAGCAGAAAGAAATGAATAGAGATTATTAAAATATGTTTAACACGGAATAACAGAGATACAATAAAACGGGTTTTCTATTCATTAAGGAAATAAGTTGAAACTGTAAAATGCAGTGGAAAACAAGTTTATTGGAATGGTGGTAGCTTATCTCTGAGAAGAGATGTGACGACTGCGCTCATTCGCAAGAAGATGATTACAATGAGGTTCTGAATGCCTTTTTACAATAAACAAGAATGTCAAAAACCATAGACATCCAAAAACCTAACCCTAGGAGATGAAGCGCCAAAAGTCATGTGGGCCCCGTTTTGGTAAGTTAGTATATCAACTTCCTGGGGTCGTAACATTTGCATACGATCTTCATTTTAGGCACACGATAGCCCACCGGAAAGGTCTATCTAAGGACTACACATTTATTTGGTATTTGTTAATGGACATTTCCAACTGTGGCGAGCCCTAAAAACACTGTTTAGGGCCTCAAAACGGCCCCACAAGTCAAGGACCCAAAAACTAGAAAAAAAAACTGCCAAACTAGAAAACTGCCAAAATGAACCAGTTGGAATAGGTGGGAGGCCAATGAAATCCATCTGGATCAATCCTCCCCCATTAGGAAGAAATGGTCTCCATTGTGTTGATTTCCCCCATCATATGAGGAAATTTCTGTTGAATTTGGCCCCAGGTGAGCCACTTGCCTTGGTATAGGAGATGCCCTGCTTTCACAACTCGATAAAGATGGATCCTTTGTTTTTGGGTGCCCTTGATCTGTTTTTCCACAATTTGATCACTGGATTATTTTTGCATATAGTTAGGGTTGAGCTCTGTTGGTGTCAACTACTTTGTTGTCTCTGAGGTGTCCAATAATGGTGTGAAATATGGATGAAGGAGAGCCACGTTGAAGATTGGGTGCAAGCCAAGGAAAGGGGGAATGTTGAGCACAAAAGAATTGTCACCCACAACCTTGGTGATGGTGTATGGTCCATACCATAGTGGGCGAAGCTTCTAATGGGGCCCTGCAAGGTGTTCTTTCTACAAGTGCAACAAAAAATTTTCACCTACTTGAAACTTATGTGGCACCTGGTGTTGATCATGGCACTGCTTGTACTTGGCATTGGACTTTTGTAAAATATCCTAAACCTGTTGGTGGATGTGTTGGATCTAATCAATGAATTGGGTATCTTTGTCAGCTTCTGGTGGAGCAGGGGACATTTCAGCTGAGGTGTTCTCCATCCCAACCCCACCTGAAAGGGGTTGTGGCCAGTTGAGCTATGCAAGGCTTGGTTGTAGATATCATGGATATAGGGAAGACTCTCATCCCATGTGCGGGGTTGCTTGAAATTGTACATGCACATGATATGTGCGATCATATGATTGACGAACTAAGTTTGGTCATCTGTATGGGGGTGGAAGGCAGTGGATTTGGTGAGCTTGGTATTCAGTAGTGACCATAGGCTCTACCAGAATGTGTTGAGGAACTGACTGTCTCGATCTGAGACAATGGTTTGTGGGATCCCAAAGTGTACCCAGATGTGTTCAAAGAAGAGCTTGGCAATGGCCTCTGTGGTGATGTTCTTCTTGCAGGCGACCATAATCGACATATTGGAAAAGTGATCAAGAACCACAAAAACAAAATCATTGCCCCTCTTATGGATGGGAGGCCCGACATGTAGTTCATTGAGATGGATTCCCATGGCTTGTTAGGAGTAGTCAAATTTGTGTACAAGCCTTGTTTCTTAGTGGTCAATTTGCAATAGAAAAAGCGGTGTAGGACCTAATATACTTGTCAAGCGGTGCCAGTAGAAATGTTTCTGCAACACTACCACTGTCTTTTCGACACCAAAGTGTCCTACCACCTGATTATAGTGAGATTCCAAAATCATCTTCACGCACTCGCTTGATGGAACGCAGAGATGGCCCAGAAGACACAACAACCGATCCTGAAGATGGAAATTAGCGACCACTGAGTTTGCTCCCATATTTGTTAGGTGGTGGATAATTCAGTGTCTATCTCATAGAGGTGGGGCCATCTGGAGGTTTCATGGCCACAAGATTCTAGCACTGTGGTGAGTGACGCAAATGGAGGTCGGATGAGGCAATCAAAAACTTGATTGGTACTTCCTCTTTTATACTTGATGTTGAGGTGGAAATGTTGTAAGTATGTGGACCACTTTTGATGGTGGTCACTCTACAATTTTTGTGGGTCAGCATGAACTGTGTTGGCTTGTGATCAATGTGGATGACTGTCTCCTTCCCCAAAATGTAATGTCTTCACTGACAGCAGGCTTTCACAATGGAGTACATTTCTTTGTCATAAGTAGGGTACTTACAAACAACATCTAATAGTGTCTCAGTATGATACTCCATGGGGTGGTCGTGTTGAGTACGCCCACAACATAGTTTGAAGCATCTGTCTCGATCTCAAAGGGATGTTGTAGGTATAGTAATGAAATTATTGGGGATGAGCACAAACATTGCTTCAAGTCATTGAAGTATTGTTGTTGGGATAGGCCCCACACAAAATTTCTCTTACCTCCACCCCTGGTTACTTGGCTGAGGGCCCATGCGATATGAGAGAATCCCAACACGAACCTGCGATAGAAATTGGTGAGGTGCAAGAAGCTCTGAAGCTCAGTGAGTGTGGTTGGGGCTGGCCAGAAACGAATGACCTAGATCTTAGCTAGATCCACATGCACACCATGTTGATAAACTATGTAGCCTAAGTAATGGACCTTGTCCATGCTGAAGGATCATTTTTCCAAGTTTTCTTATAGTTTGTGTTGTCGCAGGGTGTGCAGAACTTGTTGAATATGATGCAAGTGTTCCTCCCAAGTCTTGTTGTAGATGAGGATGTCATCCAACTACACCACTACAAAATTTCTAGTGAAAGGTCGTAGGATATCGTCCATCATCCTCATAAAAGTTGTTGGAGCATTTGTCAAACCAAAGGGCACGACCAACCATTCAAAAAGACCTTCTTTTGACTTGAAGGTAGTCTTCCATACATCTATATCTTCTATTGGGACCTGGTGGTATCCAGATTTCAGATCAATCTTACTGAAGTATTTGGCCCCCGTGAGCTGATCAAGGAGGTTGTCGATTCAGGGAATTGGGTACTGGTTCCAGACTGTAATTTTATTCAGGGCTTGGTAATCAATGCAGAGTCGCCAGGTCCCGTATTTCTTCTGCACTAGTACGATTGGGCTCCCACAAGGCAACGAACTGGGATGGATGTGCACCTTGTGGAGAAGTTATTGGATATACCTCTTGATCTCCTTGTTTTATAACAGAGATCGGAGGTATACCGAGCCATTGGGTGGCGGTGCGCTTAGGGTCAGATCGATGGGATGCTTGAACTGACAGTGCAGAGGTACCTCAGTAGGATAGGGGAAGATATATGAGTGTTCTTCCATGACCTTGTCCACTTTCTTTTGTTGTGTGGAGAGATCAGTCGTGGAGGCCTTAGATGTGGCTTTGATATTTTCTTACTTTGAGAGCGAATCACGAAGAAGAAAATTTTCTCGATCTGAGATATGACCTTCTTGCATTGCTTAGAAGATATCAAGGAAATAACACTAGGAGGGACTCCCTTGGGTATCCTGTATAATTTCCTGTTCAAAGTAATAATAACACTATGAGGCCTAGACTCATATACAACATGACGTTTCCATAAATAAGGTTGGCCCAAAAGAAAATTACAAACTTCGAGAGGAGAAACATCACACAATACCTCTTCTTTGAAGGGCTTGATGTTGTAGATAGTCGACACTGTTGGCTGACAAAAAGTTCAATTCCTTGGCAGAACCATCCAATGGTGTAGGGTTGCGAGTGTAGATTTGTCGGTAGGGCTAGTCTCTTGACAACCTCTGCTAAGATGAGGTTCTTTTGGCTACCACTATCAATGATGAAGTGCAACAGGGTGCCTTTTACTGACATCTGTGAATGAAAAAGGCGTTCGCCTTCTTTTGGCTTGTCTGGTTCACCAAGATGGAGCTTGGTGGTAGAAACAGTGGCACTGGGTTCCACGTCAATGATTTTTATTCCCATTTCTAGTTTTGACTTAGATTCAGAACCCGCATCTGATTCAAAGTCTTTCACTTCGGCCACCAACAACTTCTTTGAGCAGCGATCAATAGTGTTATGCCAAGGGCTCTTATGGAAGTCGCACCACTTCCTGGTAGCGTTCTTTGTCTTTCCAGTGCCCTTATTTTCTTGTGGTTGGACTGGCTGTCCTGATACTATCCATATTTTCTCTGTCCTTTGTTCTGTAGGTTGGGGCCACCCTTTCTTGGTTTTGTCTCTGAGGAGTTCTGAGGCCCAAATTGTCGCATCTTTTGTTTAAGCTTCTGCTCGATTTTGATGGCATATAAATCGTTCACGCCCAAGGATGAGATGTACATAAATTCCATTTCAGCCTGGATGTATCTATGTAGAGCATCGTGATACTTGAGCATGAATGTCTCTCTGAATATTTGATACCGAGCTTGGTGCATAGGGTATGGAAGATATTTGTGAAATCTGGCACTGCTTGGTCTCTTTCTTGCTGCAATGCGGTCCATTTGGTATACAAGTCGCCATAAATTCCGAGAGGGTAGTATTGTTCCTTAATATCATCCCTGAAGGATTCCCAGGTGGCCACAACTGCAAATAATGAGGATTCCTTTCTTTCCTTTTATCACAGAAATTTTCCCACCAATCTTTGACATGGGGAATGACTTTGAGTAGTGCAAAAGTATTTTTTTCTCTATTTGAAAAGTTATGGATAGAAAAATACCCTTCTAGTAGATTCAACCACTTTTCTACAACTTCTGCATCTATCTGACCTTCAAATATAGGAATATAGAAGTTGATTTGTACCTTTAAGGGGGCGACACCTCCGCTCGAGGAAGATGTGTTGTCTGTTGGTAATTTCCAAAGGATTTGCACGAAACTGTCCATCATCTCATTCCTTTGTTGCATGAGGGATTCCTCAAGAAACATTTTGAATGGATCTCATGTCCTATCATCTTTCTTTTCTCCTGCCATGATAGGTCATTTGGGCGTGTGAGAGCTTTTGTCCTCAAGAGAAACAAGCTCGAGACCCAATTCTTTTTACCTTGACCTCGTTGGGAACATGCATTAAGACGAAAAGGAGAAGACTTATATGATACCACTGATCCAGATTTTATGAGCAGAGTGAAATGAATACAAATTATTAAAATATGTTTAACACAGAAAAACAAAGATACAATAAAACTGGTTTTCTATTCAATAAGGAAATAAGTTGAAACTGTAAAATGCAGTGGAAAACATGCTTGCTGGAATGGTGATGATTTATCTATGAGAAGAGATGTGATGGTTGCAATCCTTCGCAAGAAGATGATTAGAATGAGGCTCTGAAGGCCTTTTTACAATAAACAAGAATGTTAAAAACCCTAGACACCCAAAACCTAACCGTAGGAGATGAAGTGCCAAAAGTCACGTGGGCCCCATTTGGGTAAGTTAGTACCTCAACTTCTCGGGGTCGTAACTTTTGCACATGATCTCTGTTTTAAGCGCACGATATCCCATTGGAAAGGTCTATCCGAGGAATACACATTTTGTTACTATCAATCAAAGGTCATTTACAATTGTGGCGAGCCCTAAAAACATTATTTAGGGCCTCAAAATGGCCCTGCAAGTCGGGGACCCGAAAACCAGGAAAAAAAATTGCCAAATTGGAAAACTGCCAAAATGAAGGCATCTTGCTGACATAGTCTATGTCGGCAAGGGAAGGAAGATCACTATTGATATGCTTAGTGTCAATGAGGGGTCAACATATTCCTACTAGAATTCCAGTGGAAGAAGAGGGAAACTCGTCAATAATTAGTGTATCGAAGAGAAAGAAAGGAAGATTGTTGATATATTATGTATAAGAAAAGGATAGATGAACCTCATCGATGCACCATGTAGTGGAAAGAGATAGATGAACCTTGTTGATACACCATGTATCAGTGAGAGATAGATGAACCTTTCTGATACCATGTATCGATGAAGATAGGGGTATCTATTTCACTGCATCAATGGTCGAAGGAGGATGGAATGATGGTGTATCAACGTCGAGAAGGTGATCTGACGTCGATGTATTGGCAGATGTAGAAAGATGGAATGATGAAACATAAGAAATTTTCTATAAATCACTATGTATTGGCTCATCCATATGAATCTATGAGAAGAAGAAGATGGCATCGATACATTGTGTATCAGCGGGGGAAAAAAGATCCTCTCTCAAATGCAGTGTATCAAATAAGGAAAGATGATGCTCGATGATACACTTTGTATCAAAGAAGAAAGAGGAACTTGCTGATACATTGAGTAGCAACAAGATAGAGTGTTCTTGAAAATTGTTGGAAATGGTAAAGTATGGGGAGTAAGAAGAGAGTCTTGATATTTATCATTAGCATGAGAGTCTTGGGATTTATCATTGGCGGGGGGGGGGATTTGTTCTCTAAGATTAATGGTGAAAAGAAGAAATTAGGGATGGTGTTGTGCTGGTACAACATGTTATCACTTGAATCTCAGGTTTTTCCACTACGGGTAAAATCTTTCTCAAGGAAACACGTTCCTTAGATTTTCTACATAGACTGAAAATATCTAAGGTATTACAACCTTACTCTTATTCATACGCTATATCCTATGTGGTGGTCACATGGGATCCTCCATGCCATCTACACCAATAGACAGGTTGATGTATGCACTAGTGTGATGGTGACATGTCCTCCGACTCATCACCCTTCCATAGCAATACTTCAGTGGAATTCCACTACACAATCCAAGAGGTAAAATTTCTCGGATGAACAGATTTGACTCACTCGGCTTGAGTTAGATCAACACATCATGGTGAGTAGATTATTTCTCATTGGGGAGATAGGTTACACAAACCTAATTTATCACTCAATTCACTTTTTCCAAGAGTCTCACTCCTAGTAGATCCAATGGTCAAGAATTGGGGAGATCAATGATCTTGATTCACTCGGGACCTTCAAACCACATGACAACTAATGGAATCACTCGTTCACCTCCAATCACTCAATAGGTGGGGTATACAACAATATCTACGACTGAGATCATGTTGGATGGACTCCTCAGTAGATCAAAGGTTCTTGCCATGGGGAAATATCCCCTTTTCACTACCTTGTGGTTTTCCCGAGAAGTTATCTGCGAACTTGAATCTTCCGATGGTAATCATATCTCCACATATAATAGTCAGGGATCTATCAGTTCTAATATCCGCTCTGTGGTTAATCGACACTGTCACTCTAACAGGGTTCTTCTTTCGAGATGAACCCCCAACATATCCAATGGCTCATATCTCATCGACCAAATCACTAAAAGATATGTAGCTTTGGTCCTCTCAAGCCTTTGTCTTTGATATTCTCTCATCATAAGCTCCTTCTTCTCATTCCCCATGAACCTTTTCAAATTCCACCTTTTCGAAAAAATTATTGGATTGTTATAATGGGATCTACGGTCTAGATCTTTTTGATTTACCCTCTTGGTAGATCAATGTCTCTTGTTGACTAAAAAAATTTTCCCATTTAGAATTTCACCTCGACATCACTTCTAGGTTTTTTTTCTAAAAGGATTTATTTGAAACCTAGATATCCAACAAACAATTGGGATCAATTATCCAAACTGGATCAACGAATGGGATTTATTCAGAGTTTAAAAAGGGATCTCAATAGGTTTAAGGGGAATTTTATGGAAACTCGACCCATGAACTTCCTTGGCACTATATACAATGTCTTTAACTCCAATCCCTCATGCTTATACCCACTTCCTCAGTACACAAGCGATGCCTCACCATGGCCCCCGTAGTGAATATTTTCGTATCCTACAAGCTTTCCATTCAAAATGTTGGGGAAACATTGGTTATAGGCCTTCACTGACCTTTCATACACATTCATTTTAGATAATCAATCGTTTTAAAGGGATTCATTATACCAATAAAACTCAGGTTTTAACATTTAACTAACGTATTAAAGTTACCATCGAGAACATAATGCAATTCATGTCCATTAAAAAATATTTACCAGATATATGGGGAAATACTTATCTGTTTGCGCTTAAAATTCCAACCAATCAACTGAATAAGGGTGAATGTGTTTCCACCCAAACATACTCTTTGCTACACTATTTCTCTCTACAATAAGACACCCCCATTCCAGGCCATGATACCACCAGGGGACTCTCACAAGTCGGCTTTTAGGTCAAGGAATTGGTCAGGAAGGTTACTCTCCTTCACTACAATGGAAACAACAAAAATACCCTCTTCCCACTCAGTTCAAGACCTCCATGAGCTTATCGGGTTCCTTAGTAGATGGATTTCCTCTGCATAAGGGAGTCCCTTCTCTACTACATAGTCCCTCAATGCCCTCCCCTTACCAGTGTCAGTTTCTTTCCAGCAAGCACCAATCCATGACACTCTCTGCTCCAGTTTGGATATGGGTATTCGTTGTTCCATTGTTGACCATTAATTTCTTGGGAAAGCTTCATATTTTCCTCATGAAAACATCCTAGTTTTTCTCTATTTAGGTCTATGCACGTGATCTCTATATTCTCATTCATGATGCCCCCCCCCCCCNTGATGCCCCCCCCCCCTCTACTTGCACCCTCTTCCTCCTCATTCCTTTTTCCGATATGAACATTCTCTTTTTCCTCAGGTTCCCTAAATTTCTTCTGTTAGAAGCACCCCTTGGGGTCAAGCTCCTGAATCGAAGGGGCACTTCCAGGTACTCCTTGTTGACAATTGAAACCGATCCTTCACTCTTGTGGGTAAAAGTTATGAAAGAAGTCATAAATTCCCCAACCACCAGATCTAATGCCATTAACGGGTTTATTGTGGATAAGAGAACATGGAACTTCATACATATTAGTCCTTCTAGGTCATGCATGTGTAGGTTGGATTTCTGGGAAAGATTCATATTTTCCTCATGAAAACTTCTCTGTTCCCCCCTCACCAGTTCCCACTCATGGTATCATGGAAAGTACTACAAGGCTTCCTTCATGGTCAATTGGTTGGTGTTTTTCATTAAATGTAGAACACAATTACAATCTTCATCAATTACAATACATGTCTTAAGCATACTTACTGGCTTGAGGGAAAATAGGGTGTTACGGTGTGGGTTTCTTATCTAGAAGTGGTGTGATGGTTTCTAACCTTGTCATGAAAGTAATAAACATTGGTAAGATATTATAACTTTTCTTAACACTAATAATTTTTTATTTTGTCTCATTTTACCGTGGGGGGTCGTAATTGTCCTTAAATAAATTTTGTCTTGACTTAAGACTAATTGTACTATTGGTGATATGGTTTAATATAATATTCATATCCTAACCACATCTAACACTTTCCATCATTTCCCTTTCACTACAATATAGATCATAAAAAATACTATTCGGTCCATCCCTGTTTATGTTTAACTTATCGAATGTCGTCCAACAAATTCTAAATAAATAAAAATGTAATCCAAACTAAAAAAATACATCCATAAAGGTTAGAGGTGAAGAGTAATAATGCTAAAAAAAAATACTAAGGCTAGAGTTATGGTACCTCATTAGAAAGGCCTAACCCCAAGGTCCTATGCTAAAAATGCATATATAAAGAAAAAGGACTAAGAAAAATCAAAGAAAAATGCAAATAAGGGGTATTAAAAAGATGTTGAGTTGGTAACTCTAAGAAAATCTCCCTCTCAAGCGATTAAAAGTACAAAAATGAATATTCCTAGCTCAAAAAGGCTAGTTGGACTAGTAAAAGACCCCATACATCATTTAAAATGACTTTGAGGGTCACACCATAAAGTTTCCCTTACTTTTCCATCAATTATTCATCAAATTTACCTATCTCTAATTAAATTACTTAGGAAATAGTTTTTTTCCTAGGAAATCGACACATGTAATAGGGGTGAAGTTGTCCCACCATGGTAAACTTAGGAAATTTATAAAATTAACCTATATTAAGTTGTTGTTAGAAGATATTACTTAATTTTTGTTGTCGAGTGACTTGCTTTGGAGCTTGATGCATCATTATAGGTGGGTGACCCACATTGGAATGTGTTTCATTGCCTCAAGATCCATGTACCTATATTTATCCATATCTACCTACATTGGGATCCATGGAAATTTTCTTAGATCTATGTCACTGCATTGGGATCTATGACAACAAAGTGGATAGTGAAAAGGATGCCACATCATCATTGAGGTATCCACATCAACAATTTGTACGCTTGTCAACATTTGGAGCATTATATGAGCCACATAGACTTGTATTACTTGGCACATGTGAAAAATACTTCTAGAAGAGAACATTTTCTCTCTCCTCCCTCACATGTGTGGCCTCTAGAAGTTTCTAGAAGGGGAACACTACATCTTGACCAATTCTCACATATGTGAAGGGTTTATTGCATGAAAAGAGGAGTTAGTAAGTGGGGCACTAATGTTTTTTACCCCTTTTCGACCTCACGCATGCTATAAAAAGGTTGGTATCTTAATTAAAAGAAGGGCTCACTTCTTCTCTCTCCTCCATGGATGCCACAAGTGGAGTTAGTTGGAGGTTTTCTCACGTCGAGGAGGGTGACCTATATTTTAAGAGCTTGTTGTAAATACTAGTGGTTTTCTCACATGGTATTCACTTAGGACATGGTATTGTCTCATGGTTTTATCTTAGCTCATGGTATGAGCACATTGTTTCATTGTAGCTCATGGTTTTCTATCTATGGTTTTGTGGAGGCCTTTAACCATTTAAGGAGGGATTCTCTCTCATTTTACATGGTTGGGAATGGAATGAAATGACTTATTTGCTCAATATTGGTGTGTTTTCGTCTCTATTTTTTTGAGTACTTGGTCCTAGGTTAATAAATAAAGGGTTTTGGCATGAAAATTTCATTTGAGGAAAGGGATGTTGCAAGCTATTAATGGAAATAAGGTATGAGTTATATCTATTTTATTTCTTTGTAAAATTTGAAGCTAGGTCTTAGTATTGGAATTGAATACCCTAGAGTTTTAATTTATTACCCTAGACTAATGCTTTGATTTTTTTTAAAGGGCTTGCATTACTTAGGCTAAATCTAGAATTAGTTTATCCTCCTTGTGAATATTGTTTAGTCCAGGTACCCTAGCTTGATGCTCATCGAAAATTATCTAGGATTTGTGTGGAGACTTAAAAATCAAATAGAAAAGGGAATCTACTCAAGGGACATATTAGAATCCATGCACAATGGTAACAAATAGGGTTTTTCTTTCTTTTTCTAATCACCTCAATTTAAAATTCCCTCTTTTCATTTTTTTACTGGACAATATAGGGTTTAGCCTACTATATCTTCATATATGGATTGTCTCTCCAAGTTTACATGAGCTAACACTTCAAATTGCGCAATAAACTTGTGTTTTGTTGTAGGTTGGCCTCATAAAGTGGTGTGATTTTAAGTTGATTTTCTATTTAAGGATCATTCTTTACAGGTCTCTATGTCATATTCATCCTACTTTAAGATAACATGATCAAATGTAAGGTTTTAATTCATATCTTAGGCATATATCTAACATGAAGGAATCAAACATATTCATCCTAACTTGCAGATCTAAGGGTTGAACAATGTTTTGGGATGCTTGCAAAATGCAATGGTATAATAGTTTGATTGATTATTTCTAGAATTGTTATGTTTATCATTCCAAGTCTAGTTTTAATCATGTTTAAAGATAAATCGTTTGAGTGTTTCCAAGATATAAGAACAATCAAGTGATTAATCATTGCAGTAAGAGAGCCAACGATCTACTTTAAAGGTTAAACAAACCATTTAAATGCAATTAACTGGTATAAGGTCTTTATGATCTAGTTTGATTTAATTTGGCACTGGAATTTAGCCATGATCTGTTGAACAAGGTAAACATTGCATAAAGTATCCGAAACAACATGTTGAGATACACAATAAAAAATATCATTGCATGGATAATTTTTGTGGTGTTTTTTCAAATTTAATGCCTTAATCAATAATCTTGATGGAGAAATATTCTAACAATTAATGTTATTCAGTATCTTATATGTTGGTTAAAGGAATAGTGATTATTTTAATGAGTTCCATTTGAGGTTTTATACATTAAAATGGTGTGTGTATGACACGAGTAATTCCATTGACTCATTTAGTGGTTATTGATGGGTTTATTTCGCACATAATAAGCATTAAGTCTTGGTACTTCATTGGCACAATTGTGGACATATGTGTAATCCTAAGAGCTAAACCATAAATAATTTTCAACTCTAGTATATCATTCATTCCCTGATTCACACAATACAACATTCAATTTAATTGGTTCTGGAATGTTATGGTAATACAACCTAGAGACTTATTTCTATAAATCCGTGACCCTTTTATTTTAGAATAAGTATTGTCTTATTTCAGCATGAATTGATGCTAATAATTCTGATCCTTCCTCAGAAAAATCTGAATATTATGATGTTTTGAATATGTTTCACAACAACACCTTAATTATCCATAATTTGAGGTTGGAATTGGCTAATTTTCAAGGTGTAAGTTTTGTTTTTTAATGAATTCTATGCTAGAATGGTCCAAATAAATGACATCTTTGAATTAAGTGTCAAATAATTTGACAGTAACTCAACCAAGGATTTGGTTAACATTTTTATTACTTTGGATTAATTTTATTCATGTTTGTTTGCACTCTGGAAATCATTGATTAATTCTTGGATGATTTATGATTTTAACATTTTTTTGTGATTCATTTTGATAGACATTATGGGAACCATCACGCGATATCTCATTGATAATGAAGTTTCATTATCCTTATTCCATTACAATTCTTGCCTTTTGAAAGAACAATTTTGTTGAGATGATGTTCTAGAGTATTCAGTTAAGTAATATGTGCACTTAATGCATATTGGTAATTGATTGCTGATATTCACTTTTGATCTAAGATAACTAATACTCCATCTTGCTTATGCAATGATATTAGTTTAGATTAACCTATAGATATTTCCCCCTAGTCTAGGTTAGATTAGTTTCCTTAGTATGAAGTGTGGGGCAAGGTTGTCGATGTGACAATGGGTAGCTTTTCTGTAGTGTCTCTAGGCTCTCTCGCCAAGGTTAGGAATTTTTCTCTTTATGTAGAGTTTGAGTGGTAACACCTCCCAACCATTTGGTAAAACCACCACAACTTTCAAGGGGAAAAATTACCTCAATTGGAGCTCATGTGACGAAGATATGGCCATTTCAAGATTCAAAAATGTCATAAAATTATGATAACTAGCATAAAAACACTAAATGTTGCTTCAATATACAAAACCACCACTTACTTATTATAGAAATCAAGAACTTAGGTCTTCCATGTAATGTCTCAAACTTCAAGCATAGTCATACATAAATTGTATATATAAATTCATAACCTTTGACTGATAAAATAAAAATAGTTCCATTACTAATTGCATAATCTACATGAGAAGTGAGTGGTGAGAATCTTACTTGAGAGTTGCATAAATTAACTTACTTATGATTATGTGAATATCAAACCATTACACTCCAATAATTGATATAGCATGTCACAACCAAGTGCGGGGGACAACTCTCCACCCAACCAACCCCTCATTCAAGACAATTGAGAGCCGTCGAGCCCTCAATCAACTACCTATGCCAAATTACAAGTCTTTCCATCAAATTACACAAGAAAAATATGTCACGCTTCCTTCTTCACCTTCATTATATATAATTCTTCTTTCCCATCCATGAAAAAATTTCCACACATGAGTTACACTTGTCATTAAGTAATTAATAATGCAATTTTTAACCTTTTTTTAATTTAGCTTTTATTTTATTCCTTTTTAGTAATTTCTCTTATTTTTATCTTTCTCTTCTTTTATACTTAGTTTTTTATTGTCATGTTATTATTTATTTATTATTATTTTTACTTTACTTTATTATTATCTATTTATTATTTTAAGACTTTTTATTTATTGTTTATTAATTTAATTGAAAGTAAGGGGAATTACATACTCCCCCCTTCAAGGAACTTCGTCCCAAAGTTGAATTTAATTATGTTACTTATAGGTTTTCTATTTTCTCCCCACATATTCCACACCACCCTTTTCTATAATAAGTATAAGAGCCACTTAAGTGACCAAAACATGCATTGAAATTACACATCACAACAGTGTGAGTACTCTCTATCTCTTCTTCCCAACTTTCAGTACCAGGATTAAATCCTATTAGTCTAATCAGAGCCCTAAGGCTCAAGAACTCATTTTCCCAAGAAGGAATCCAATATTGTACTCACGTACCCTGGGAATCTCGAAAGGTTGCCCTAAAATTCCTCCACAACTCCTAACATGTACCTATCCATAGGAATCAAAGTCCAATCCCGCAACAACTCCGATGAGTACTACTCCAACCATTCTCTTGGACTTTAGCATCACAACTTCAATATCAAGCATTATGGCCTTCTCAAGATGGTCCCATTTCCCATCAAGAATTATACAAGGCAAAATAATGAGTGACATAGGTTGGTTGATTGAGTTTGTTCCCATCTCATAAGGTGTTACTAGAATATATTATCCTTCATAGGTATGGGATCCCATGATATCATCAAATGAACTGGACCTCTCGGCCCACTATAGGATTTCTTGTCAATCACCACCTCACAACATGCACCCATTGCATTAGTTATAATCATAATATCATCATCTCATAGAAAATAATCCACATGCTAAATTTTTCATGTCATCATGAGAGCACAACATATTGAATAGTAAGGCACCACATGCTCATGAATTCCATCATTAAACATCCCATCATAAAAACTATATGCAATTACAATATACCATCTCATCATGAAATACTATCATACTATCATAACTTCAACATATCTTTATAAAATATATAACCTTACATCAACATAATAAATGGAACCACATGTTAACATAACGTCATGAATATGATAATCACCTCAACACATATCACATGTAGAGATATAAACATCATGAGAATTCTTATCATGATTCATCAGCACAATCAAACTCTCTAGCTTGTATGAATATAAACAATGACTACCATCGATTCAATCTAATGCAAAAATATCATCAAACATCCATCCATGATTTGTTTTGGTTAAGTCTATCAGCATGAGCTCGATCATCAATACTATGAGTGTTAGATTCTCATTAAGATACCAATTGTTTTCCAATAATTAATTCTTCTTCTTTCAACAAAAAAGTTGACAATTTATGGGGTAGGTATAATCACCTTATCAATAAACTCAAGTTTTTATATATTTTCCTTATTTGAGTACACCGTTAAACTTTCAAGTAAGTCCCAACTTCTAATTCCACAGTCTCTAAGCATGCATTATTTCCCACGTAGTGGAATTTGGTGAAATTCAACATTAATCTATTACTATCCTTACTAGCATTCCTTACACCATCTATATACAAATTTAAATTCTCATCCTTGTATATCTTTTGATTATTAACCAAGGTTCGTACATTACTTTACACATTTTCTTTTTATTCATTCCAGGACCACTATATGCAATATAATGTAAAGAATAGGTCATCATTATTCAAGTTTTTGTTCTGCTTAATCCACATACATGAAGGAATGGTTAATCCCTAGTGATTTATCCATCACCTATTAATTATCATTGTTCATGTTTAGAGGAATTATCTCATCACAGTCACATGAATACCAACTTCTTATTATTTATGCTAGGTAGTAGGTGCCTGCTTATCGGTATTTAAGAATCAATATATCATATGATATATTTTATTTTCCTTTGAAGGTATATAAAAAAGAAGTAAAATATTTAAAAATTTTACATCTTTTCCCAGTCTATCACTCGTCATCCCTCACCAATTATGAGTGTTCTAGTTCATAACTTCCTATATTGACACTTTTAAATTATATAGGGCCTGTTGGATTACTGAGAGGGGGGGTGAATCAGTAATAACGTAATTATAATCCTTTTTCTTCAAATGTTATATC
>ML777217.1:303375-379978 GCA_009831015.1 Picea engelmannii | reverse complement strand
CTTCATTTAGGCCCCCAAAATGGCCCCGGAAGTTAAAACCTGCTAAAAATAGTAAATTGCCAAAATTGCCAGAAAACTGTTTTGAGCCAGTCGGAAAAGATGGGTGGCCACCGATATCCACCTGGATCAACCAAGCATAAGGGAAACTTTAAAGATACATATTGATTCTTCTCATGCACTCATCAGTGCATGTCTACCAAATAATTTGATTATCTTCTTACTTTATTTATCAACACCGACATTTTATAGGGAGTGTATCATAGGGTGCCATTGTTGCTTCTACTTCCTTAATGTAAGGGATTTCCTATCAATATCCTTCGAGGTTTTATTGGGAATACCAATTTATTTTCATCCTCATTATGAGTTAGCATACATACGTGGAGAGGAAATTCAAGCCTATCTTCTATGACATAAGTATTTTCTATTCTACACTTTTTTCAAAATCATTAAATCCATTTATGAGATTCTTTGTATTTTAATCATTTTTCTCTTCTTTAAAAAATGACTCCTCGGAGCAAAGTCAACCAAATAATCACTAATTATGACCTAAACTACTCACCTTAAACGTAAAGCATCAATGACATAAGAACATAATTATTTTGAAACAATTATTTTGGTTAACACACCCAATACTTATTATGATATGAAATTATTTAAATTTTAATTTCTTTATATCTTATGTTAATATTCCACCATATTAACCAAAAACATGTAAAGGGTAGTTTGAAAGATTTTCTAATCAGAGAGTTACTTTTTTTTCATGAGATTCCTCTATATTTAAGTAATTTTCAAATTTCTATTTACTAAATCGATGCCTTATATAATTTTTTATATAAAAAAAACTTAATACATCTAATTTTTTAATAACTCTTTTCTTTTTTAAAAATTTAATTTTTTAACATTAAAAAATTAAATCTTAAATTGATGTAGACAAAAAGTGAATTATAAAATTGTTTAATATTTATTCAAAGTTAATTAAATCAGATCTTAAATCGATGTAGACAAAAAGTATAATGTAAAATTGTTTAATATTTATTCAAAATTAATTAAATCCAAAATCTCATTATGAAGTATGCATTTCCCAATAAGACCCATTGCTTTTAAACTTAAAAAAAAATTGAATTGTATTTCAATGGGAAACACCTATAACAATGGGAAACACCTATAACAAAAGTTGTGATTTGAAATGACAATGTCACTTCATTTCGAGGAATGAACAATCTTTAGAACACATGCAACCTGCAATGTATTTGGGTAATGCTTTACACGGTTCTCAAGGTTATTTTCTTAATTCTTATCACGTTTTCCAAACCAGATATATCATTCTATTGTTTTATAACTTTATATATAATAAGAATACAAAGTAAAAGAAAATTCGAAAGTTGATTTAATGGATCTAATAAAACTAAAAAAGAGACAGAATCACCATATATTAAGTGTACACTCTCTTTAGTATTCGAATATTTGTAGAATTTGAACAAATTTATAACATTCTATCATTATAAATTCCCCAAAACCCTCCTCACCAAGATTTCTGTCCAAACCTTGGCCTGATCCATGGACCCTTTGGTTTCTCCTTTCATTAATTAATACGCCCACCCCATATGCAATATTGAAGATACCATGAAATCTCACTGTGCTTATTCATATATATATAATATGCCAAATTAGATGCAATCCTAGTTAGGACTAGGTATTTAAAAGTCTCCATGGATTATTCTTTCGAGATACTTTCTACATTGATAAATTAATTCTATCAGATCATTTATTTACCTTATAAATCCAATTAGATATCCTTTACTTTAATGGAATACTTTGACAATCTACTAGCTTTATGCACATATACATAATATTCACATATGCAGTATAGATTTTTAGGGTTGTCATTGTGCTTTGATACCATGTGTAATGGTTCAAACTTCAAGAATAATTGTACTAAATTATATACTGAAATTTATAACTATCGACTAATAAAATAAAGATAGTTTCATTATTAATTTTGTAATCTACATCAAAAGTGAGTGGTCAGAGTTTTATATGAAAGTTGTAGTAATTAACTTATTTACAACGTTGTGAATGTCAAATCATTGCACCTAAATCTTTGATCTAGGGTGACACAACTGAGTGTGGGGGACAACTATTCACCCAACCAACCCCTCATTCAAGACAATTGAGAGTCCCCAACCTCTCAATAAACTACCTATGCGAGCTTACAAGTCTTTCCATCAAATTGCACAAGCAAAAGATGTCACAGTTCCTTCTCCACCTTCATTATATAGAATTCTTATTGTCCATCCATGCAAGAAGTTCCATGCATGAGTTACACTTGTTATTATGTAGTTAATAATGCAATTTTTAAACCTTCTCTTAATTTAGTTTTTCTTTAATTTAGTTTTAGTAATTTCTCTTATTTTGTACCTTTTTTATTGTTTTGTTATCATGTATTTATTTATTTTTATTCTTTTTATTTTAGTTTATTATTTTAAGACCATTTATTATTTTTATTTGCATTACATTCCATGTATCCTATAAAATTTTGTTGTGAGTTTTGATTAAAGAATCAGATTTAGTGGGTTCCAAAAGTTAAAATTGAGCGTTCTTGACTCATCAATATCCTCTTAACACTTCTTGAAATGATGGTACATAGGGACAAAAGAATATGTATTCCACATATATGCCAAAAATTAATATAATTATGTTTATGTATTGTAATAAATAAGAATTTTTTGTCCCCGAGGTGTAGGACAGTCGGTGACGGAGTGTGTTGTTAAGCCACTCCGTGATGTTAAAGTCACTGGTTCGAAACCTGCGGGGACAAAAAATCCAACCATGTTAAGGGTTGGTGTGGCTCAGGCCGGGTGCGATCTCCGAGTGATTTTGACGGCTTAGATGCCCCTGAGTTGCGGTTTCTCAAGCCACATGTTAATCGCGTAGCCAACAGGCCCCGCACAAATTAACAAAAAAAAAAAATTAAGGATCTATACTTATCTTAAAGTGTGGAAACCTTGGTGAATTTTACTAATTATTAAAATGCCAACAATTAAATGTTTGATGATATTTTGTAAAAATATTCAAATTTTTAAGGATTTTATATGGAGTCTAGAAAATTTAGGTGTTTTAAAGAAAAATAGTTTTATCTTATAGAATTTGGGTGAATCATTTTGGAAAAAAAATGATATTGGTGAATCATTTTTGGAGAAAATGGAAATTGACAAATCAATTTTTAAAATAAAAATGTGGAAAATTATCCCAAAGGAGAAATTTAGCCTTTGAAATATTCCTTGGTAATAAACACAATTTTTTGTCAAAAAAGTAGAAAAATACATGTATTTGTTGTAATCGTTGGGAGGAAACTGAGTATTGGATTTCAAAAATTCAAAAAATGACACTTTATATTTTTGTAGAATATAACTAATTTGTTTTTTAGAAATCAGAGTTAATTTTATATCATACACCTTAAATCTAGTGATAATATTGCTAATGGTTTTGGATATTGTGTTATATGTGTGTGTCAAGTACATGGGTTATGTCTATGTGTTTTGAATGATCCTCATATTTAAGATTATGGGTTAGGACTTTAGAGGTGTGAGTCCCTAGATTTATGTGATAGCATATTCCCTCAATCTAGTACCAATATCAATGATAGCTTTAGGTTCATTGAAGCTTGTGGTTCATGCATGGGTTACTTGTGTGGGTTATGTGCTCTGTTAATTAGGTGTATTGGTTAGTTATATGGTTTAGATGTTGCATAGATTAGTGGTGTGGGTTCAGTGCATAGGTTATTTGTGTGGGTTAGTTACATTGGTTAGTTGCATGGATGTGTATGTACTAACATATTTGGTATTAAGACTCCTCTTTTAAAATGTGTTTTTGTATCAACATCATTGTGTGTGTGTGTGTGTTGTGAATGATTCCCCATACATAATGATCATGTGACAAACATGGTTTATAATGCACTATTTGCACCAATAAATTTTCATGTTTGGAATTTATATTTGGGGTGGTTCCATTGAATGTTAATGGAGTGGTTTATTTGAATGAGTTCCATGCATGGGGTAGAGGAATCACACCACAATATTTACTAATGTGTAAGTTGTACTTGGTGGATTTGTAGTTACTATTTAATAGGTTTTGGGTTAGGGGTTGTTACCCATGATTTTGGTCATCATGATGATGTAGGGATGATGGTGTTCTCAGAATCTTCATCATGACTTTTTCCTGAGAAAAGTTACTTTCTTCTTCTTCCAGAAATCACATTTTTGAGGACTGTTCGCAGGCTGCTAGTATATTTGCCTACGAGAATGCATGATTCTCGCAGGCTGCCTTAAGCTAGGGTGCGAGAAGTTCGCACTGTGTGTAATTGCTAGGGTGTGAACTATTTCTTAAACAAGGAAAAAGATGAATTCACAAAGTTTCTAGAAGGGAATCTTCTAGAAGGATGAGATGACATTCGAATGGTTATCCTAGTACTGGATTCCCTGATATTTTGGGATTATTCTTATCCTAGTAACTAATTCATTCTCTCCTATAAATTGAGGGAATTCTCATGGAAAAGGTTAAGCAAACAAGGTTGAGATTCATTGGAGAATTAGTGAAAGATTGTGTGAAGGATTGAAGCTATAGCAACTAGGAGACACCAGCAAGGATATCATAAGAGTTTTGATCTTCTTCATGCAAGTGAGTAAGTGTGTGTGTCAGAGCCAAGGGACGTCGAAAGGAAGTTTGCAACATCAAGGCTCAGGTTGTAATCTCTACTTTCCATCAATATGATACAGTAATATGTATCTTTCCCATAAAGCTATTTACACTTTATTGTATAATTCCTTGATCATATACATAGATTGACTTTTGAATACATTGAGCTCTCTTCACTTCAATTGGTTTGTGTTGTCTTGGTCTCGATTTCACGAGAGAATTGGAGCGAAGTGGGAGCAACAAAGACTATAGGAAATGACTATGTTACTTGTTCTTGCCTCCTATTTAATTCAATAGTCAAAATCTAGGGAAAGAGTATTATTCTGTCTTGATTTTTTCTAGATCCAGGTGGATCTAGGGAGATCGGTTTGTGTCCACACTTACGGATTTATCCAATAACAAAATTGGCGACTCCACTRGGGAGAAATCCCTTTTTTCTTTGTGGMTTTTTGTGTTTTTCTGTGGCCATTTTCTCTAGTTTCATTTTTCTCCTGTCCTATCAGTCTCTGAGTCTTCAGGATATCCTGATAGACCTTCTGAGTCCAGAAGCCTTTTTGAATTTTACTTCATTTTTCAAATTTTTGGATATGTTCAGGAATTCTCGCACTGCACTTCATTGCAGCCTGCGAGAATTGGGAGGGTTCGCACCCTGCACATAGGTTTCAGTGCGAGGTTCTCGCACCTTGCTAAAAGGTCACCTGCGAGAATCATAGATTCTCACACTGTGTAATATTGCTTACCCTTGAACACAATTTTTCAAAATTTTGAAATTGATTTTTGGTCTTTCTAACTGTCCAGATCAGTGGAATTACCTCTTATGGGTTTCTTGGACCATTGATTGATATATTTCTTGCTTTAGTTTGCATGCATGAATAGTCTTAGGGTTTCAAGGCTTTTCTTGTCATTTGTGTCTTGACTTTCGTTTCTTGTGTCTTCTTGGCAAAACCATTCTCTCTGACTTCAGATTCTGAGTGTGTTTGATTAGTTGAGAACTAGTGATTGGTTGAAAGTTAAGTACTTGGTTTTTCTCATTTGCTTATTGGTTTGAAAGAACATTTTCGTTTGCATTGAGAAGATTATTTGGTTTGCTCTTTATTTTTGCTTTCATTGAAAGAGTTGATTGGGTTGTTATTGCTTGATTCTTTTTGATTTGATTTTCTTCTCTCTCATTGGTATAGTGAAAGTTCTTTTTGGAAAGTGAACAACAAGCTTTTCTTTCAAAAAATTGTTTTTTGTCTTTTAGAAAACATTGAAAAATCAAATTTTAGAGATTGTTGAAGTATTTAAAAAAGACACATAGAGCATTGTCATTTGATAAGTGATTGTTTGTGATGGTATTTGAAAGGAAATTTGGCATTGTAGTACTGGGTTGATCTGGAAAATATTCTCTCTCTCCCATACATAGGATTCATTGAATGAAAAGTGTTATTTTTCATTCTCATCCTTCATTGTTTGGGTCAGAGTCATACAACATAAGTTTCACTTCTGTTAACTTTGAGTAAACAACAACTCTTAAAAACACTGCGTAATCATAAAATTTAACTAGTAACTCTTTTTTAGGGCTCTTTTACACCAACATTTAGCTAGGATAGTGCTTTGGAGTAGGAAGAGAGATACATTCTCCAAAAGCTCAAAACACACAATATCATCTTGAGTTAGGGAGTGTTAAATTCCATTTGCAACATATTGTCTTGGGAAGCCCTTCTCACACAAGGGTCAAGCACTAGGTCGCATTGGTGTTGGCAGAGTTACTCACCCTGCTTTGTTGACATTAGTGTAGAGATTGCACGTATTATGGGGATCACTCAGAGGTATACCCACAATGATGAGTGGAATCCCTTTGAGTTGATTTTGGGCTAGATACCCTGCCCTGGCGTGTGGATCGGACTGTCGACTGTTCCCCCAATCTTTACTGTTGTTTGTGGTGACCTTAGTGGCCTATATCTATAGGTTCTTACCCAAGGTGACTGTGGAGGGGAAATTATTCACGGTACCTGGAATTGACGTTGTGATCTAGGTGGATATCGGTGGCCACCCACCTTTTCCGACTGGCTCAAAACAGTTTTCTGGTAATTTTGGAAATTTACTATTTTTAGCAGGTTTTAACTTCCGGGGCCATTTTGAGGGCCTAAATGAAGGTTTTTTGAGATAGAGGTTCTCAATGATATCCAAAGGAATGATTGAGCCCCCAAAATGAATCTCCTCAATGATACCTTTCCAACGAGCTATCACACGCCTAAAAGGGAGATCGTATGCAAAAGTTACGACCCCGGGAAGTTGATGTACTAACTTACCCAAACGGGGCCCACATGACTTTTGGCGCTTCATCTCCTAGGGTTAGGTTTTTGGATGTCTATGACTTTTGGCATTCTCATCTATTGTAAAATGGCCTCTAGAGACTCATTGTAATCATCTTCTCACGGATGCGAGTAACAACCACATCTCTTCTTAGAGATAAGCTACCAGTGCCCTAGCTATTTTATTTCCATTCTCTCTGTAAGCATATTTCAGTCATTTGTTATTAATGAAATGAAGTCTTATTTCCGCTGCATCTCTGCGTTTATGTGTATTTCTGTATTTCATTGTGTTCCTACATAAATCCGGATCATGTTTACCAAACTCACTCGGGCTTCTTGGAGGGTATACCCACGATTGTGTGTGGGAGCTTGCACCAGAGTGTAAGTCCGTTAAGCAGGTCGTCAGCATAACTTTTCCACTCTAGCCCCGCCCCTTCTCGTCTCATTGTTGCGACATTGGATTTCATCACCAACTAGTGGCTTCAAAATTGGAAGTTCTGGTTTGCTTGGTGTTGCTTCCTAGATTTTGTTTACTAGTGCGTGTTGTTTGTTTCTCGAAGTTGGCCATAGGAATTTCTTTGCAGAGCTTGTCATTCGTTTACAATAGCTCCCCCACGTTGCTCACGTAGAATGTAGGGTTTATCTCCAGAGCATCTGGACGAGTCACATCCCTTGTCTATAGCTACGCCTGAGGACTCTCCTCAGCACGGTGAAGCTGCAGTTGTTACCACCCCTCAAGTGGAATCAACTGAATCTCTAGAACCTTTTCGAATTACTAATACTAGAGAGGACTATCGAATTTGCTGTGGTGAACGACCTTTTGTGCGATTAAATTATTCTAGAGACGTAGTTGTTACCTCTTCTAGATCACCCGTTGGGCCTTTTCCCGGTGTAGAAGGCCAAGATCCTTTTTGGTCAGCAGACGTCCGCAGGCCCCTCTTTAGTCCTGAGTCGCCTATCGTCTCCGAAATCAACCCTTCGGTGTTTTCTGAGACAACGAATATACCAGTGAATACCACTTATCACTTTACTCTCCCTGCCGATATGGCCCATCTCGCGATTACTACGAGTGTCCCAAATGGGTTTACTATAGCTAGTCTTCCTCCTATAAACACCCAACGAACGCCCCATGTTACTCCGACACTACCACCCGACTACCATGTGTTGAATGCTTTGTTGAATGCTTCGAATCCAACACCTCCGTAAACTCCTTCTGGTACTCCTAGTGGTCCTTCTTTTCATGGGTACCCTATTCCCGGTTTTATTCCAACACTCCCTTAATTTCCTTTTGGCAATCCTAATCCTAGTGGCACTATCCCAACCGTTACACCAAACTTGAAGATTCCTGTTGGTGGACAAGGTGGTACAATTCCATTTCCCCTTACCGGACACAATCCAATTTCTATGCAACCTACCATTGGTACACAAATTTTGGTTGGAACTTTACCTACGATAAGGGGACCAACCCCACCTTTTGGACAAAATATACCTCCTAGTTTGGCCCAGTATTGGACTCAGATGCTACAAAATCTTCCTCAAACGACTGGGGGGCAACAACCTGCCCCTACTATAGGCCAACCATATCTAGGTATACCTAATCCTATTTGGGGTCAGGGTCAAAATTCTTAACCTCAGGTCCCTACTCAAACTCAAGGTTATAATCCTTGGAACTACTATCCTCTCCAACCACCACCGAATCAGCCGGGGTCTTCCCAATATGGGCAGAATCCATATGGGCCTACTGGTTTTCCAACAGGGCTTCCCCCCCAAAGTCACCAGTACCCGCAGTTGAATCGACAGCTACCTTTTCTTGCTACTTTGGATTTGCCAGATTTGTCTAGGATTCTAAATGATCCTATTCGTCACTCTCCCCAATGGCTTGCTATTCCCGCCAAGCTTCCATCAAACATTCCTAAATTCGATGGCAAAGTGGGAGAGGATCTGAGCAATCACGTTATGAATTTTCACCTATGGTGTTCATCAAACTCATTGATGGATGATTCTATTCGTCTACGTCTTTTTCAACGAACCCTTACAGGTTTTGCTGCGAAGTTGTATATTGAATTGCCACAAGGTTTCTTCTCGGATTTTAACACCCTAGCTATGGATTTTCTTACACATTACCAGTTACCGATCCGTTATGATACTGGGACTGAGATTTTGATTTCCTTCAAACAGACTAAAGGCACTCATATATCTGATCATATCCATGAGTGGCGAAGGAGACGATGTCTCATCAAACTTGAACTCCCCGATCAGTTACTGGCATAATGGTTTACGGAATCCTTTGTGAACGAAATTGGTAAGGACATTGCCATGGGTGGTTTTGTCACAGAAGAGAAGGCTATAAGTCGTGCTCAATATCTTGATCTTGTTTATTCGCAAACGGGAACACTTTATGATTTATTACATGAGTTACCTCGTCCTGGTACTTCCAGAACTTCAACTACTCCAACTGCCTCACATGCAGCTGACGGTGTGATTGGTACTACCCAAGCCCACTCACATTCTGTTTCAATTACAACCCCTAAATCTACTTCTTCTAATGTTCAAAATACTCCGTCTCCTGCAACTCCCGCCGGTAAAACATCTGAGGTGAACACCGTTCAATCTACCCCGACCGATAAAAATAAATCAAAGAAAGGGAGAGGCAATAATAAGGAGGGAAAAAATAATAATCAAACTGAGAAAACTAAAACCCCTCCTATTGAAGATCGGGATAAGCACAAACCACGATACCCTTGCCTTATCTGTAGTGACGATCACTACATGAAGGATTGTCCATGATGTGCCGAGGTCACTAAGTTCCTTCAGGGAACCCAGAAACCATCTACGATGACAGTCTTATCACAACCCTTCCCATCTCAACAATAGGCTCAGTTGGTCATTCACGATCAACCATCTACGTCTACCACATCTTATGTTTTGATGTGTACTGGTGATTCCAAGCCCAACAACGTTGAACTCACGACTAGAGCCAAAGATTATACTCCATCTAAGGAGAAGGTTGACGAGTTACCTCCTGCTTTGGTACAACCCTCTCCAATGAATCCACCTACCAACGGTCCTCTTCATCTCGAATGACCGAAGCTTGATACAATTCTGCGACCACCCCCAAAAGGTGTCATTAGGAAATCGAATTTCAATCCTCATGCTCGTGCGGCCCAGAACTACAACATTGTGGAAGATCTGGCCCAGGCACCTTCAGCGATGTCATCCCTTGAAGTCCTTCAGTCTTGTCCTGCACAATGGAAGGCTCTGTTGAAAGATATAGGTGGAATTGACCCAACAGATACGAATTTAATAGTCTTTGACTTGGAAGATCATATTCCAAGGTTACCCCCTCAGCTTGCGTTCCAGATACAAGTTGTTGTCTCTGACAAGAACATTTTTCGAACTGTTATCGATGAGGGTGCCTCTACGTGTGTAATGTCTTTTGCTTGTTGGAAAGCCATTGGCTCTCCTCCTTTAAATGAATCCCAAAATACTTTGAAATCTTTCAATGGCTCTGGTTTTAAGCCTTACGGTGTTCTTCCTTCGCTTCCCGTTACACTAGAAGGTAAGACGGTCCAAGTTGAAGTGGAAGTCTTCGATGCTCCCCTCGATTATAACCTTTTGCTTGGCCATGGCTGGATCAATTCCATGTGTGCTGTTGTGTCGACTCTTTTCCGTGTGGTACGTTTTCCTCATCAAGGAAAGGTCGTTACTGTTGACCAACTTTCCTTCTTCAATTCCGATAATCATACTGGCAATGTGCTGTTTATAGCTAAAACCCCGCCGGGTTACGAGAATGTCGGTGTAGGCCTTTTAAAGGACTCTTCATTAATGGGTACTTTCCCCATTCCACCGCCCGATGTTCCATGCCCGTCAGTTTCTTGTATCAATATGATCTCCACAATACCGCATGAAATTCCTGTGTCTTCCGACCCTTGGATAGTCCCTGACCCTGGAGACCACATTCATTTAGATGACGTCATGCCGTTAAGTCCGATTGAGTTTTCATATCAGGCCATTCAATCGACAACACCTTCTACTCCCTCTCTTGATGAGTTGTTTCCCGATCCTTTCCGTGTTATCTTTCCCATTGATGAGATGATCATGTCTGTCATGGAGGACACCCCTTGGGATGATGGGCATCATCGTTCCATACTCTTTCTGGAACAACACACTCTTGAGAACTACCAACGGATTTCAACTCCGTCGACCCTTGTTGTCATATCGACCGCTCCCAGATCTACACATGATGTGTTTGCCAAAGGGAACCTCAGTAATATCTCTCCCACGATTCCCATTGATATATCCGTTAAACTTGGGATAGTTGAAAATGTTCATATTGGAGCTTCATGTTCTCTGGATGAAATCATCACCTATACATCTCTGTTCAAAGAATTTCGTGATATCTTCGCTTGGAGTTACGAAGAGATGCCCGGTATCGACCCTGCTATTGTTGTACATGAGATAAAGACATACCTCAGAGATAAACCAGCCCGGTAGCACCTTGGTCCAGTCCACCCACGTAAAGCAACAACTATCAAGCTCGAGGTTGAAAAACTTCTCAAAGCCGGCTTTATTTATCCCGTGGCTCTGACAGAATGGATTTCCAACCCCGTACCAATTGATAAGAAAGGGGGTAGTATTCGTGTTTGTGTTGATTATAGGGATATTAACAAAGCTTGTCCAAAAGACAACTTTCCAACCCCTTTCGTCGACCAGATTGTCGACGACTGTGTCGGAAGTGAAATCTTCTCTCTCATGGATGGTTTCTCCGGCTATAATCAAATTAACATTGCTCCCGAGGACCAACATAAAACTACTTTTATTTGTCCTTGGGGTACTTTTGCCTATAGGAAACTTCCCTTCGATCTTAAGAATGCTGGCGTGACATTTCAACATGCTATGTATTATGCTTTTCATGATATAAAGCATATCATTCAACTCTATTTGGACGATTTACCAACTCATTCTTTGCACTGAGTCGATCACCCCACTCATCTCCGAGCCATTTTCATTCGTTGTTGGTTCTATCGTATTCGTTTAAATCCTCATAAATGCGTTTTTTGCGTAGAATCCGGCCGTCTTCTAGGTTTCATCATTTCACGTCAAGGGATCGGGGTAGATCCTCTTAAGGTTGAGGCGATTCTTAATCTCCCTCCTCCTTCTACACTGCGCCAGTTGCAAAGTTTGCAGGGGAAAGCAAATTTTCTTCGTCGTTTCATCCCTAATTACACCGAGATTACTTGTGGTTTTACGTGACTGTTAAAGAAAGATTCAGAGTTTGTCTGGGATACCGTTGCCAACAATGCTTTTGAGGCTTTGAAGTTGTCCCTCACACGAGCTCCTCTTCTCTTTCCTCCTGATTATAGTCGTGATTATTTTCTTTATCTTACTGCCTCGGAGTATACCATTGGCATGGTTCTCGTCCAAGAGGATGATGCGCACGATGAACATGTTATTTATTACTTGAGTCTAAGTCTCACATCAACTGAAATCAAGTATCAACATGTTGAAAAATTGGCCTTGGCTGTCGTTCAAGCTGTTCAACGCTTTCGGCATTATATCCTCTCAAGGAAAACTACAGTGATTTCTCATTGCAACCCTATGCAACACATTTTGACACATCAATTTCTAGGGGGAAAGTACTCCAAATGGATTGTCATACTCCAGGAGTTTGACTTGGAATTTGATCGCGCCACGTCTAAGAAATCCTTAGTTTTTGCTGAGTTGATATTTGATTTTCCTCACTCTGCCACGGAAAATGTAGCAGTAGATTCATTACCTGATGAGTCTCTTTTCCTTATTAGCACTAACGATCTTTGGTATGGAGATATCATTATATATCTCCAAACCCAGACTTTCCAGCCTGCTTTGTCTAGTACTGAACGATGTCGCATTCGTTATCAATCTCGTCAATACATTATCCTCGAGGATACTCTTTACCGTCGGGG
Source organism: Picea engelmannii (assembly GCA_009831015.1). NCBI lineage: Eukaryota > Viridiplantae > Streptophyta > Pinopsida > Pinales > Pinaceae > Picea > Picea engelmannii. Next base: position 367,041 of record ML777217.1, on the reverse strand, counting down.
AATTGACTCTGTTTTTCGACATTGTCTGACTTTTGACGAAGCCAAGAAATCTCTGAATGACTGCCATTCTGAAGCATGTGGTGGTCATATGTCTGGGTATGCTACTGCCCAGAAGATCTTACGCGTAGGGTATTTTTGGCCTTCCTTGTTCACCGACTGCATTACTTCCGTTCAGAAATGCCATGCCTGCCAGACCTACAATCAAAAAATTCGGTCACATCCTACTCCTCTGCATCCTGTGGTCTCAGTTGGTCCCTTTGCGAAATGGGGCATCGATTTCATGAAATGTCACCGTCACTCGGCTGGGGGGCATGGTTACATCATTGTAGCTGTTGATTACTTTACAAAATGGGCTGAGGCGATGCCAACATTCGATAATACTGGAAAGACTGCAGCGTTGTTTCTTTTTAACCATGTCATAGCCCGTTTTGGTGTTCCCCAAGCTATCGTTACTGATCACGGTAGTCATTTTAGGAATTTTATGATGTCTGAACTTACGAAAAAGTTGGGTCTTTGTCATGATAACTCAACACCCTATTATCTGCAAGCTAATGGCCAGGTCGAAGCAATCAACAAAGTTCTTATAACTATGCTTCGACAGATGATAGGCATTCATAAAACAAGTTGGCACATGATGTTGTTTTCGGCATTGTGGGCGTATCAGACATCTGTCAAATCCACTACTGGGTTTACACCCTTTCGATTAGTCTATGGTGTGGAATCCATTCTTCCTATAGAATGTGAGATACCTTCTCTGAATCTAGCTATCGAACTCTTACCCAATAATTCTGCTGAAGAAGAACGTCTATTGTATCTGATGTGATTAGACGAAACTCGACGTGACGCCACTCTAGTAATCGAAGCCCAGAAGAAACGTATCAAGGCACAGTATGACAAGCATGTCAAGCCTCGCATTTTATCTGAAGGTGATCTTGTTCTTCTCTATGAATAAGATCGAGATGTGTTAGGAGCTGGGAAATTCGAACCAATGTGGCGAGGTCCTTATATTGCTCGCCGAGTTTTGGAAAAAGGAGCATATGAGCGGGTCAATTATGATGGTATCCCTTTGAGTGAACCCAGGAATGGGTTGTACTTGAAGAAGTACTATGCATAAATCATTTGTGCACAAGTACTTGTATTTTATGTATCATACTTTGTGTGTGTTACTTTAGTTTTCTTTTGACGTTATCTGGTCTCTGCCCTTATGTGACGTTGTGTTTGATTGCCATATGTCGGAGTCTTCTCTACCCTATATTGGCTTCGCTGATGGTGCTAACCGTAGTACTCGGAACCTAGCTTCTGCTGCATGGGCAATCTATGCCCCAACAAACGAACTTGTATCTTTACGAGGTGTATGCCTTGGCCGTGCAACCAATAACATCGCAGAGTATAGTGTTGTTATTGAATTATTGGTTGATGCTATCTCACTCGAAATTCGTCATTTGGTTGTGTGACTTGATTCGCAGCTTGTAGTACTACATTTAAGTAATATCTACTCTATTCGAAGTCCTACTTTATTACGGGTGTATTTGCGAATTCACCTCTTGGAACGTTATTTTGATCGCATTGAATATCAACATATTCCTAGATGTCTTAATAGATTAACAGATGCATTAGCTAATTATGTATTGGACAGACATTTGAACCATTTATAAATCAAACACATTAAAATTCACACAATATAAAGTAAACCGGTAGAAGCCATCTGTATATATAACGATCAAAAGAGTTTTTTTTTTACAAAAAGTTTGTCCGAAGACCAAAATATCAAAATCTGAAGCTCATAGCTTCTACAAAGTGACGTCATGGATGACGTTCATGGTAACACACGACTGCCCTAGCAATCCTATGGAGTAGTCGACCCATAGCTGCTAATACCCCTATAGTGTGATGCTGATCACGTCGTGGAACCTCTTCCAGAGTCATATCTGGAATGTCTGCTGTCAGGCCCTCTAAATTCTGTTCCACCACCTGATAATCTTCGGCATACCGTGGTGCTGCTACTGCTACCTCTCCTCGTCATTGGATAGGAGAGGTCCCAGGAGGTATATACGGTCCAACATATGTGTTATCAACAAACATTTTGTGTTAGTCTTCGAATAAATATATAAATAAAAAAAAACATTTGAATATGATTAAAAAATTCAAAAACATTTAAAAAGAGAAAATGCGTGTACTTCTTACCGAGGTCTCCCCACTGAGTGTCCTTAGGCAGTGCTAAATCCGGATCTCCTCAGAAATCCAACCCGACATAAGCGTAGTCATCGATCATCAACATCTGGTTTTGAAGCCAGTCAAAGAAAATATCGTCGTACTTGACGATTGGTCCTGCCACGTGCCGGGCCATGAGCTGACACCATCTCAGCATTCTTGGATCCCTAGGATCCGGGAAGTCCCACTCAACCTGTAGTCTAAATACGGGGACCCTCTCAAGGAAGAAGGACACTAACAAAGATCCATACCCAAATTGTTTCAATTCACCTCACCTGCATTTGGTTAATTGCCTTTTGATACTGCAAAGCACAACATCTGCCCAGTTGAATACTCGAGGCTCAGTACACTCGATGGCATACTGGAAGTAGCTCTGTAATGCCATATGAGGAGAATAACTCTCGGCCATCCGAGATATAGTAAAAAGGATAGTGCGGAGGGTCAAGTCTTGTACCCCCCAGATAACCACTTTTCCTTTTTTCCTCTCAGCCTCAGGTACACAGTATTGATTGCAGTACTCACTCATTTTTAGCCCGCCACCTCTGCTACCGGTCAGGCTGACATAATACCCACGTCTGGATAATTCAGTCAAAAAGTATATGTCCTCAATGTCTATGGACAGGGTGTGAGCTCCTACATTGAAAACCTGCTGATTTGGATCCCACATACGGACTAGATACTCCAGTAGTCTGACTTGGACCCTCATACCTGGGATACAGAAGTATTTGAAGAGCGCACAATCTCTTAATGCAGCTATAGTGGGAGGATGATTCTCAGCCATTGCATTATCCTCCTCATGTTCCCGTTCACGCCATTCAAGCACCATGTTGCTGATCAAATATCTGCACAAGGAACATAAAAGGAGGATTAATAACTTTTTCATGCGTTAGAATTTTTTCATTTGGCTAAAAATTTAATTTTTTTTTGGGTTCCGCGGTTCTCGCAGGTGCCTCATTTGCACAATGCGAACACCTCGCAGGTGACTCAAAGCTCACCTGCGAGAACACATCGTTCTCACAGGCCCCGTATGGGCTTCCTGCGAGAATGCCTACGCGTATGTAGGGTTCAAAAAACAATTTGAAACTAAAGAATTAACCAATGAAATTCAAAGTTTAAACCATGAAAATTTCAAAGATGAATGGCTTACCTTAATGCTGTAGATGGCTCGTCGAATGATCTCTTGTAGCTCCCGAAAATCAACACCAAATTCAGAGGTAAAAAAGGGGGTTTTGGAGTTCAATAGTGAAAATGTGAAATGATGTGATAAAAAAGAAGTTTTGACTCATTTTATTTACTTTTTACTATGTTATTTTGAGTTTTTATGCTTATTTATTGTTTAAACCTAATCCCTAATATCAAGATGAGTGTGATGAATTGCAGGCATAATAACATTGATGATTACATACAAATATATGGACATATTTTTCTCCGTTATGATGTGTTTTTGATTGTTTTTCATGGTTTTTTACATAAAACCTCGAGCGTTGTTTTTTTCCGTTCTTGCGCTCGTGAAAAACATAAGAACGTGATCGATCATAGTTTTATCACTTTTTCGTGCTCAACAAGGTTATACGAAAAAGGAACCCCCATGGAGTTCTCTTTAATCTCTTTTCAGACTCTCTAAACATGAAAAGATCGTCGAGCGACCTTGCTATTTTCACGCTCGATAAAGTATTTGAAGTACGCATYTGGTAAGCGATAATTTCTCTCTTTTTCGGTCTCATCCAGACTATTTTACGAAAAAGGAACTGAGAGATTTCTCTTTTAAGTGTTTTTCCAAACTCTATAATCTTGAAAAACCTTTGAGTTTACTATCTCTGGACTCGTTAAACAAACATTGACAGACCCGTGATGGGACCGAACCACTCCTTCTTAGGGTTCGTTAAATATACTCCGAGGGACTCGTACGAAGGATGAGCTTATATCAACAAGCATATGTTATCCTCCTCAAGCTTGCGTAAAAATAAAGAGGTACTTGCTAGAAATGGTGGGGGAAAATTTGGGAAAGGGATATGTTTCATCTTCGTATTGATTGGCAGTAAGTGTCGCTCTTGAACATGACACCCCCTATTCATCATTTGAAGCCAGTTTGGGAAATCCATTTGTCTCTCATTTGATTTGCTACAAGTTCATTCCCAGTGTCATCTTTGAGTCAATGCTGCCAAATAATTGGTTGTGTCGTTCATATGTTCAAGAGAAGTCCATCTGAAACCTATATTGAGTCGGCCATCTGTAGTTATCCATTCTCTCTGTGTTGGCCTTCCCTGTGTCCAGTCTAATTTTCAAAATACTCTCTTTCACTTTCAAACTCTGTTACTCATTTTGTGTCATTGATGGGGGATACATCAAGGCCCTCCTGTGACAAGTTTTGTTCTGTCGACTTTAGCTCATTATCCAGAATCAAGACTTAGAAATTATTTAGTACCTTGGAGCTTGCATGCCTCAATGGCAAGTTTCCTTGCTTTCGACAGTGGGTTTATATCATTGACCCCTGATTGAAAGATTTCGTCGGGTTTTCGACATCAAATCATTTATTCACAGTCGATGGATTGTGCTATAGTACCTTGGGAGCCATTGACATCAATGGTGATTTCCCTCTCACTTGTTAACGGTTTTATCAATGACCGGTGATCAAGTGGTTTCTACCATGTTCAACTTCGACACATGTAATCACATGGTTAGATTCGTACTTTGAGCGATGAGATTGAAGACCCTGGATATTATCTTTGTGATCCAGGTTGCGATGGAGTATGTATGATTTGCGACACATAGATCCACTGTGTATGTTTCGTGGCTATGTTGTCTTGATTTGAAATTTATCGCATAGATCCACAGTGTATTCCAGTGGCTATGCTATATTTTGACGACATGGATCCACAGTGTATGATTGGTGGCCATGACCTAGGTCTACAATGTTATCAGTCTATGATCTGACTATGGGAATGCCTACCTCAGAAATTGATATATATGATATTCTGTAGATTCTTGGTTGTTCGCAGGTTTTCGATTAGATGTGCTCCTGGTTCTCGACACACACATGTAGCTTACAAAGTCTATCGACTGTCACTAGTTCCACTCTCATACTTTGGGGGGCATTCTGTTACCCATGATTTTGGTCATGATGATGATGTAGGGATGATGGTGTTCTCAGGCTCTTCATCATGACTTTTTCCTAAGAAAAGTTACTTTCTTCTTCTTCCAGAAATCACATTTTTGAGGACTGTTCACAGGCTGCTAGTATATTTTCCTGCGAGAATGCATGATTCTTGTAGGCTGCCTTAAGCTAGGGTGTGAGAAGTTCGCACTGTGTGTAACTTCTAGGGTGAGAACTATTTCTTAAACAAGGAAAAGATGAATTCTCGAAGTTTCTAGAAGGGAATCTTCTAGAAGGATGAGATGGCATTCGAATGGTTATCCTAGTACTGGATTCCCTGGTATTTTGGGATCATTCTTATCCTAGTAACTAATTCATTCTCTCCTATAAATTGAGGGAATTCTCATGGAAAAGGTTAAGCAAACAAGGTTAAGATTCATTGGAGAATTAGTGAAATATTGTGTGAAGGATTGAAGCTACAGTAGCTAGGAGACACCAGCAAGGATATCATAAGAGTTTTGATCTTCTTCATGCAAGTGAGCAAGTGTGTGTGTCAGAGCCAAGGGCCATCGAAAGGAAGTTTGCAACATCAAGGCTCAGGTTGTAATCTCTACTTTCCATCAATATGATACAGTAATATGTCTCTTTCCCATAAAGCCATTTCCACTTTATTGTATAATTCCTTGATCATATACATAGATTGACTTTTAAATACATTGAGCTGTCTTCATTTCGATTGGTTTGTATTGTCTTGGTCTTGACTGCATGAGAGCATTGGAGTGAAGTGGGAGCAACAAAGACTATAGGAAGCGATTATAAGGTATGTTACTCATTCTTGCCTCCTATTTAATTCAATAGTCAAAATCTAGGGAAAGAGTATTATTTTGTCTTGAATTGTTCTAGATCCAGGTTGATCTAGGGAGATCGGTTTGTGTCCGCACTTACGGATTTATCCAATAACAGGGGTTAAGCCATTTTTGGGGGTTAGAGGATTAATGGGTTAGTGGGTTGGGCCAGGGTCAATATTGTAGGGTTAACTCTAGCCTTGAAATGAGATATGGTGGTGAATGGGAGTTTTATTGTAGTAGGGATGGTTCTCAAGGCATATTCCATGGTATGCTATCAAAATCTAGGTTCTTAGGAAATAACATTTTTGTTTGGAGCTCATGGGACATGCATGGGTTCCTATGATAGCACATAGGCACTACATAGAGAATATTTGTCATGTGAGTAGGTTATGAATGTCATTTCAAGGTTTGACACACTAGGGATGGTATTTGGGGTTGAATACATGGATTAGAGAAAACATATAGGGTCTTAGGATATATATTTTATCTCTATGATGCACACATCATGAGTGGGGCCTTAGGCCATAACAAAAGGACTAAATAATGAATATTTAGAATGTAGAAAAGATATGGTCATAATTTTGATATTTTTCACACTAGGTATGGTTCTCACAACTCATAATATGGTTTAGGATAAAAATACAAAGTCTTGGTACATAACATTTACATATGTGATCACGAGCCATGCATGGGACCTCAATCCATCACATAATCCCTACATAGGGAATCTTTGTCTTGAAAACAAGATATTGTTCCCATTTTAGGATTTATATCACCATGGATGGTTCTTAGGGCCCAAACCATGGTTTATGATTGAAATGTAGGTTCTAAGGCCATATTATTGTCTTTAGGGCTCATGGGCCATGTGTGATGCCCCAAACCATCACATAAGCCATATACAGGGAATATTTATCCTATGAATTAGACATGACGCTATTTTGAGGATTAGAACAAAAATGATGGTTTTTAATTCCCATGTCATAGTCTAGGGTCAAAAGCTAAGGTCACGTGGCATAAAATTTCCCTTTGAGGCTCATGGGCCATGTGGGTCCTTAGGCCTTCACATGTGCCTTGAACAAGGAAATTTTGGCATGAGAGTTATATATAGTGTTTATTTCAAGGTTTAACACACCATGGATGGTTCTCATATCCCAATCTATGGTCCAAGGTCAAATTATAGAATATAAATCCATAAAATTTTCTTTTGGGGTTCGTGGATGATGTGTAGACATATGATTTGTATAATGAATCTTTGGCATACAAGTGGTATATGATTTCTATTTGAGGTGCAGTGCACTTGCAATAATTTTGGTTGATGAGGAAATGGTATGTGGACAAAATATAGGGTACTTAGGAATAACAATTATCTATAGGGATCATGGTCCATTTATGGGGCCTTGGGCCACCACATTGGTCTTACATTGGGAATTTTTGTTATGTGAGTGAGATATGGTCATCATTTTGAGGTTTGGAATACTAGGTATGGTTCTCATGACCCAAAATATGGTCTAAGGTCAAAATCCAAAGTATGAGGCCTAACATTTACCTAGGGGGCTCAGACCCCATGTGCTAGGCCTGAATCCATTGCACATGCCTTACATAGGGATGTTTTGGCCTATAAGGGAGACGTGGTGGCCATTTCAATATTTGTAACACCATGGATGGTTCTCTAAGCCTAGGCCATGGTATGAGATTGACATCTAGTGTATAAGGTATATAATTACCTCTAAGTCTCATGGGTCAGGAGTGGTGGCCCATACCACCACATGGGTCCCACATATTTAGTCTTTAGCATGCAATTGATATATGATCATAATTTTGAGGATCACAATAGGTATGGTTATCAGTGCCCACGCCATGGTCTAGGGTAAAAATACAAAGCATTAGGCCATTATATTTTTCTATGGGGATCATAGGCCATGTGTGGCCCCCAATGTCCTCACATATTGCCTGAATAGGGAATCTTTGGCTTATGAATTTGATATTTTGGTAATTTATGTTGGATTTTTATATCTTTTGTAGTGAAATAAAAGTCATGTGAATGTCTAAGTCAAGGTGGATCGAATGGGGATAATTCAACCGATGATTCAAGGGTCAAGTTTATGGTTAAGTCGAAGTTCGAAGCGATCAACCATGAAATTCAAAGTCAAAGTGATTGACATGAAAGTTGAAAGGTCAACCGACAAGAGGTATTCAAGAGGTCGAGTGACAATCGACTGAAGAATGACTAGTAATATGACTAAAGTTGACTATAATAGAATCTTGAGATTCACAGGATTTTCATCCCATATTAGGGTTTTTCATATTGTAAAGCCCATAAATAAGACCTATTGTAATTGTATGTTCATGTTAATATTTAGCAGAAGGTTACTAGTCATGTAGATGTAAGCCGAATTAGATGCAGGGTTGTTCGTGTGTAATGAGGGAGAGGATGATGGTGATTGTGTCTTAGGTGTAGAACAAGGTTATTCATGTAACTCTTTATTCTAAATGAATAAGACAACAAGAGAGAAATGCACTCAAGAAATGTTGTTTTTTTCCATTTTGGTTTCTAGGGTAAAATCTCTAAGTATTGTTTTTGTCATTTATTTTCTTGTTTAAATATGCCTTCTCTTTTCCTACTAGGTTTAGCATGGATGCATAATTTATAAAATGTGGTATCAAAGCCAAGCTAATTTGTTCTAACACATATGGTATCAGAGTGATATTTGAGTAGATTTTGGATATGAGCTAAACCCTAGGTCTAGTAAGGGTTGTAAGTAAGAGATATTTAAAGTTGTGTTTGAAATAATGGAAAGCAGTTCGAGGATAGAGATAAAAAATTTCAATGGCTATAATTTTGAGCATAGGAAAATTAAAATTGAATATCTCCTTGTATATTGAGAACAATGGGTAGTTGGAATCCCAGGTACCATTCCGATGACTATGTCGAGGGAGGAATGGGAGAAACTTGAAAGAAGGGAAAGGAGTACAATTCAACTTTTCCTTACAGATTCAATGTTGTTGAATGTCTAAGGTGAAGACTTGACCAAGAAACTGTGGGACAAGTTGGGAAGCTTGTACAAGTAAAAATCCCTCGTAAATAAGCTGTTCCTTAGAAAGAAATTATATCTTCTAAGGATGAGTGATGGGAGCTCGGTAACTGAGCATTTGAATGCATTTGAATACTATAATGGAGGAACTATAACATTGGCCCAATTTTCGATGATGTTTCGACAACATTCTGATGCATATTTTATAGACTTATAACTAATAGGATTTAGAATGTTCATCACAACCATTTTTTTACATGAGTGATAAACGTAACCATATGTCGTAAGTATGACCTACAAATTTTCCATGTGGAAGATGTACAGAGATTCAATCCACCAAAATTTCATTGAAAAATGATGTCACAACGACAAATATCATATATAACCTTAATGTGTTTGAAACAAATGGATTCCACTTGGCATTTTCTGGGAAAGTTTCATCCACCAAGCATTCATCGATTGTGTAGCGTATTGGCGTGGAAAGCTCATTGTAGAGTAGACTTGCATCTACCAGATTTGTGACATTATGGCAAGTAGACACGATCGGAGTGGAGATGATAGGGATGACATAGTTCATTAGAGTGGAAGTGTTATGGTGGGAAAAATCCATTAGTTTTACAATGCTATGGTGAGAAAATATCATTGAAGTTGCGATGGAGGAGGGGATTAGTCCATTGTAGCGTCATTTCAATTGGGGCATTGACTGTTAGAGAAGTGACAAGAGGGGATTTTTTCATTCAATTTGCGATGATGAACATGGGCATCGACATTCCAATGGGTGGAGAATAAAGTGAAAATGAAATCAAATTGATATTGTAGACTTAAATCCATGCTTATGATGCATTAGACATAGGGAGCAGGTAGATATGTTATATTAAGAAGTCAAAGAAGTTGAGCCAGATGTAGATGAGAATTTTCTTGATATCCGATGATATAGGTGATTAGTATTAGGGTTTCTACTATTGCATACAAACCTAATTAAATCTTGCTAAATCCTTCACATCTAAAAATTCACACTCACACTTAAGAAATACATGGTTTCCTTTTATAGTGTAATTTTTTCCCTTGTGCAAAATGCATGCCAAGCTTGACAAAAATGATTGCCTAGGTGTTAACACACTTGCAATTTGAGTGATTCAATTTTTTGAGGGTGTATAATTTTACACCTTTCTACAATTTATATTTTCATTTGCAAACATAAAAGTGGTTGTTGTGTAAAAGAGGCAAAACTTTCCTTGTAAATTGAGAGACCATAATAGTAGAAAGTGACCTAATGGAAATGCATGTCCATGATTCTATATAGCTTCAAATTTAGTGATCTAATTTTTGGGGTGAATTTAATAACATTATTTATCTATATATATCATTAGGAGTGCATTTTCAAATCAATAGGGACTCATACCTTGAACCAAGATTCAATAATTTTCGTAAAATAGAGGGTGAAATTGTCTTACTATAAGATGCACTCCTATGACTCATATGACCTCCAAATTGAGTAGTTCAAGTTGTGGAGTTTGTATTTTATCATTTTACATCTATTCATACCTTTCTTTATGCATTTTGAAAAAAAAAACCCTCTGTTGTGCATAAAGGCTAAAAATTGCCTTGTGAATGCAAAAGGATACATGAAACTAGGGCATGACAAAAAATGCATGCCCTAGGAGGAAAAATACATGTATGGTCTTGGTAATTTATAAATTACAATTTATAGTACTATGGATATGTTTTAAACCCTAAAAACCATATACTAGGGTGATTTGTGCTAAGAATTTAGTAAAGGGTTGAAATACACATTGGTTTGAGATTACATGCATCAATAAATGTGTATTGTTACATTTATAACTTTGAATTTCTTTAAAAATTACTTGAATTTATTCTCAAATCATAACTAGCAAAAGTATGACATCATAGAGCCTATATATCTACATCTATAAGCAAATGTAGATTGTGATAATGAATTAGAAAATTGTTCAACGTATTGTGCTTGAAGAATCTCGTTTTCTAAGAAATATGAATTGGGGTTTTTCACCTCATCATATTCTTTGTCTTATGGATCATCTATCCTGGGATGTGTTCCCTTAACTTTATTAGCCATGCCACCTGCAAATACCATGGCTACATGAGAAGTCATAATCATTTAAAGTGAACTACAAAGAGGGATTTATTGCCAAATACATTCATATATTGGGGATTAACCAATTACCAGAGCCTCAAGATTTGGAGTCAAAATTTGATATGCCAATACTGGTTGTGGGAATATTCTCCTAGGTGCATAGAGGGTTATCACTTTATTTCATAAATTTAGATATGAAATTGAGTGAAGTAGATAGAGTGGTATTTGAATGATTTAACTTTTGTGGAACTTTGACTTAATGGAACAGGAACAAGATCCACATCAACAATGAACACACTTTTCTATGGTCAATCCTTGTTCCTTTGTTGAGATTGAATGTTGAATTCACTATTCTACGCTTACATCACCGTGCCACTTGTCATCCATTCATGCATTTCGAGGGTGAGCTAATTTGCTAAAGTGGTTTCATAATACCACCCCTGTGTATTGAAATGAATGAGGTTGTGACATGTTATAACCCATTCATAACATTGTTCATGTAGCATCCCCCAACTTAACTAGGAAACATTACTGTGCAAAAAAACACATTAATACAAAATTTTCTTTAGTTAATCAATTCATGTAGCTTACCAACTAAAATTTAAAAACATTTACAAATAGATCTCCTTATACCCATAATTAAATGCATATACAACACTCTAAACAAGCATCAATACAACTCATAAAACATCTATAACAAAATATAAACAATTATCATTAACAAAGTAATTGAACAACTGTGATCTCATAAATAACTCAACAAAATAGATAAACACATATATTTTATAAAATATTTGTGCAACCAAATACTAGGGAAGGACGTTCCACCCAACCATAGAAGTGTTGTTCCAAATATCAATAGCAAGTCACCCCTGATCTGGGGATAGGAATCCACAAAAGAAGGATGCCTCTCACAATTCCCTCACAACTCAGTCTCACACAAACCAAAATTTCCTCTAGCTCTCTTCCTCTTGAACTTCCCAACCCAAGGAATGCACCCCTTCACTTCTCTTAGTCCATCATGTGTCCCATTCATTTATCAGGGTCTCTTTGTCACAGGTATCTAGGAATCTCTTAGCTAAAAACTCAAGGGAACTCACTTCTAGGAAAAACTATGAGCAAAACCAACAACAAACACTTGTCGATACAATGCAACTCACTCAAGAGCTCACTCTTCAGGATGCCAACCTGGCTCTTCAATTTCTAGCTCCAAAATGCTCCAAAATCGCTCCAACATGCTCCAAAATTATCCCATCCTTGTTTTTCCATCTCCCCCTCTCTTCTTCCCTCTTCTCTACCTTTTGTTCTTGTAAAAAATGAATGTATCCCACTGCCTATTTCTACCCATACAAATTTCCAATCTTTCCCCAAGACAATTGACAACTCACTTTTCCCATTGTTAATTTTACTTCAGCCCCATGCTCTCCAATAACTATGGGATGAGACTCTCACACCCACCCTATGACATGTATTCAAGGATTGGGCTCTCATACACTCAACCAGAAAATAAAAGGTTTCCCCAAATAAAAATAAAATTCATAAATGTGGGTTTTAATTAATACCCATAAATATTTTTCCCTTTAGACCCCTCTTGGACACTCTCTAGACATTCCCCCTCCCTTTTGGATTAATCAACCCCCATATTTTTCCATATCCCAACACCTGGTATTATATTATATTTACAATTTAGAAAATACATTTCCCATTTACATTGTTTGTCCATAGCCACATTATATCTACACTATGCATTAATTTAACAAGGGATTATAGTGGGGATGTTTCAATTCAAAATATAGCTCCCTGAACCCTTGTTATTCATCATTCCCTTTCAATGAGTGAAATAAACTAAGACTGTCGATCTTGGATCTATATGAATGGTCCGATATTTTCTCCGAAATTTTCATTTCAAACCTAAAATAATCTCAACCTTCAATTTAAAGGACCGCCAAATTCTACCCATAGATCATCTCGCTCAAAATTTTGAAGTTGAAATTCACAATAAACATTTTAAGATAATTTTATCTTGTTTTTTTATGTATACCAAAACATTTTGTGAGATATTATACTGTCAAAAAGTTTAATTTTTTTCTTACCTCAGAAATACAATGTTACAACATGATGGAAACGTTAGGTTGGGTATATCATTATTTTTTGGTAATAACCCTATAAGAAAGGATTTCTTTTGTTCTATTTGCATGGAATTAAATACATTTTCCATTTCTTCTTCATCAATTTTATCTAGGGAATAGGGAACAAGGGACCAAGACAGGCCTCAAATTTGTCTTTATACAAAGAAACAAAACAATTTGTACCATTGGTGGGTTACACACATAATAGAAAACCATTTTCTTTGACAAGATACTCATTCCCCAAAAATGATTTTAAACTCATGTTTGTTCTCTATTGTGCATAAAAAAATATGGCAAAGAGATGTAGTATACAGGGTATCGAACCTAAAATAATGAGTGAATGATAGGGAACACTTGAAGTGAATGGAACTCAAAAGAGTCACTGCACACCACTTAGTATTGAACAAATAGCTACATGTACTACATTCTTTATCTACATCAGAAATGGGTCTACATATTGAATACATTATGGGGTTGATCCCTCATTGGACACACATGTAGGGTCAATCTAGCCTTGCACGGGTCTGTTTGTAGCATCCCCATCCCCAAGTTGGGTCACGCCACACAAAATTTACTCATCTGATACCCTTTAATCAAATAATTTCTCTGCATATGAATATACATGCATTTATAACAATAACAATTCACAAACATAATTGTAACAGAAAAACTCATAATAGAAACATCATAAATAATAACACAACATGTAAACTTCAACACACAGAAGAAATTTGTCCTATGAATAAACCACCAAATGCATGCAGACCTCAGACTTTCCTCCCAACCATAGAATTTGTTGCTCATAATATCTCAACAACAAATCACGCTCGAGCTAAGGCTATATACTCCACCAGGAAAGGATTCCTAAGTTAGACTTAGGTCCATCAACAACAAAAATTCTCAGAATAAGGTGAAAACTCTAGCAATCAACCTACAACCTCTCATTCCCACCTCTTGTCCCACCCCAATAAGTGTACCCATTCTCTACTCAACAATCCTTTGGTTGTCCCAATTCCCTTATAGGGCTTCAACAACAGGTCATATAGGAAGTCACAGAGCCTTGTACCTACAACTTGGCACCCATGTAAACAATTCCTAGTTGTTTTCTCACCCGTAGAAAATGCTCACGAGCCTAACAACCCGCTTCTTCAAATCGTACACGATCATGACAACCCGCTTCTTCTGCTCAAATTACCCAGGTTTATTGGTTTAAAAAACCTCCAAAGATTCCCAAGTACAAGTACAATGGTGATGGTAGGAAGAGTATAGATGGTGTCAAGAATAATGTTACGAGAAAACTCACTCTATGGCATGGGGTAAACCACAACAGATGGAAATGACTACATAATTCAACTGTAATCTTAAGTATGCTATATAAACAAAGATGCTAACAATGCAAGATAAAGAGCCTACCTTGTCCAGACATTCGAGGAATACCACTGTTGAGCACTCGACTCAAAGATATACACCTGCAACTTGTCCTAAAAAATCAAGATACATAAGCATATGGTGATAATATATAAAGTTAGCACATAGAATAGCATAATCCATCAATATTCATAAAAAATATGCCCATGGAATAAAAATTCAAATATTTGCAAGAAATTAATTGGATGAGAAAAAAGTATTTCTATTAAAATATGATCAACAAAAGTGTATGAATGACAAACTTCTATGTCGGCACATCTTGGAACCAAGAAACTAAGTCCCTTCTAGTTGGGCCCCCACCACTTCAATCCTACACCAAAGTCAAGATCATATAAGAGAGACAATGAGGTTCTCCATCAAATAGGGAAGAGCTTGGGAGTTGAACAATGTGTTCAAACTTAAAAGGACAAAGGGATGTAGAATCAATATGAAGTGAATTATTTCTCCAAAGTAACTTTTCTCTCAAAGTTGAATTCTTCTCCTCTCTTCCACAACTTGGATGTGGCCCATTTATATCCTTCAAATGGAATTGATGGGACAATTCAGAATGTTTCTAGTATATGGAAGGTCAAGGATCATGGATCTCGTGACGTGACATGGAAACCCAACACCATTTTTAATTTTCGACACAAAATCTGATGTACGTGGGTCGTAATAGTGCAACCTGCGTATACACATGTTGTATAGTTGTTAGGGCACATATATGTGGAAAAATATTCTTTTTATCTCTAGAAGTTGAAAAAAGGGGCTTCAAGTCTGCATAGGGAAATGGAAAAGGCCTTCTGATAAAGTTGCATGGGGTGAGGAAAATCTTGCTATAATAGATTCCCTCTATTGTGTGAGGTTAGAGGAGTATCTACGATGGCCAAAATACATTATAATTCCCTGAAGTGGAGTAATGGAGACCTAGTTGGATGAAATAGTTGTTCATAAGAATATTACAATCCATAATGACTTTGTGCACATGGATACCAATTTGAATTACACTGCAGATCCATGTGGAAATATACCAAACAATTGTTCATGGCCATGAATAAGAAATATAAAGGTAGATACATGCCATAGTTCGTCATAGTCATGAACAAGGCCCACTGAAACCCAGTCTCAAAAATCAATCTGAAGATATCTGTATACAATGAAGTACAATCTGATCTCCCATGATCACTGAAGTCATATAGGTATTGGTCCAATGAATGATATCAACAACTTAGGAAAACTGCGACTATGAATTGATGTCTTCAAGTCTTCTACATGATCCACCAACGGTGAAAGTCTACATCACGTGAATAAAGGAGTTGAGGTCAAACAAAATGATACTTTGTTTGATTGTCAGTCATTAAGGTATACTGTTAAAAAACGTGAGACATCCTATCGATAATGAAAGTAGGTATCAAGGAAACTAGTACATTCTTAGAAGTTTGAATAAAGGAGTTGAGGTAGAACAATTGAAGAATTCATCGATCAAAATACATTGATGTATTCCTAACTATCGATGGTGAGAGAACCTACCATTGATGATTGCAAGCCTTTAGGTACTCATAGGACTCTATGCATTGTTTCCAAAATAGATGAGCTAAATTTGATGGAAGGAGACCCATTGAAAGGAGAGCATGAAGGCATCTCTCATCGGTTAGAACAATGTACAAAGTAGTAGCTTGATGATTTGGAGGAACTCAGACGAAGAACATGTTCAAGAACCAACGACCCTGTGCGTCTTTCGCATGCACCAGATGCAAGTAGTGCACGAAAAATACCCTCTAAATAGAAGCCAATAATGAAAACTGTCAATAAAGGCGAGGAAACCACCAATAAGGATAATGGAATCTAAGACATTGCACGGATCCAAATTTGTGAATATATTTCTTTCCGCTGAACACAAGGGAAACCCCCCCATCAACAACCAATGAGGATATGTTGACTGTTGGGTTCAAGGTTACCTACCCATAAGGAAAGTAGGACCAAGGTGCATGGTAGGACTACAACTTCAAGTAACTCTGAGACACACTGAGGGTATGTTCGAAATGAAAAGTCAAGAGTTATGATAAATGGCTGACATAGGATTATAGACATCCTTTGAACAAGAGCATGAGACATATGGAGGACTTTGGCAACATAGACTTAATGATGAAACTTTGTGATGGAGGCACCAATCAAATTCTCCATAGGGGCTAGAAGAGTAACCAGTCGGAGGAGAAAAATATAAGTAACAAGATCATCTTCCTAAAGTCATGCTAAACCCTAACTTTGGATGAAAAGTGGACTCAAAAGTTTGTTCTCTGTTCAAAGACAAAACGATTGTTTCCAACATGAGATAATATTCTTTTCCCGCCCGTCCTATTTTTTTTTTCATAGATAAATGAATGATATGATATTGAGGAGGACACAAGTGTCATGATTAAGAAACTAGCTCCAAAAGTGGAACATACCTATGCTCAATGCAAGGGGGTGCACACAGGATATGGACACTCGAGGGAATTTTTCCTCGTAGGGTATAGGGTGTCAAACTACAAAGGATATAAACAAGGCTCTGCTTGGATGATGATGAAAACTGCTAAGATAATAATCTTGTAATGCGAAAGAGGGAACCAAAAATAGGCTCAATACTGCGAGCAAGAGAATGAGATGCAATTACAACTTAACTCCAAAGAATGTCCTTTTTTGTAAATTTAGTCCCCTAGGCCCGAAAAAGTATAAAACAATACCCAGGAGAACTCTTCTAGCCACTAGTGACTAGAGTGTTCCTTTTTTGAAATTAGTCTACTTGGTCCGAAAAAGGGTTAAACTTGCACCAAATAGACGTCCTTTCAGATCCAATTAATGAGTGTGAAAGAGACAAGTTCAATAAAAAATCTTTTCACTTTTTTATAGAGTTAGAAAAGAGATTAACTAAAACTCGGGAATGTTGTTCTAAGCAACATATCATGGGCAAGGTCAGGGCTCCTGTGTAGGACTTCTGTCAAAAGTTAGAAACTCACAGATAGCTGACACAAGCTTGGGAAAACCAAAATATTTCCAAGTCGAGGATAAAATACTTGCATAGGTTACCTTATCTACAATATATCAAAGAATGACCCTTATCTGGAAGGGTGTAGAAGAAGGAAGTCAAGGCTCTACACGATCATTCCAATCAAAGGAAACCACCCTAGGACTTGGAGGGAGTGTACTCAGAGAGAGTAGAATGCTCTCTTATTCATAAGGTATAGGACTAGAAATGTTAAGGACATGGTTTAAGGATGCAACACCCTCCAAAAGAAGAGTGGGATTGACAGAAGATTGCATTGGCAATGTCACTTCCTTAGACTTGTCACTCTCCAAGAGAATATTGGGATCGATCTAATATTTCATAAGCACGACCACTTCTTCAATCATTGGTTGAAATGATGAGACAACAAGGTCAAGAGATGAATCACCCCAAAAAACAAGAGTGGTGTCGGTCGAAGATTGCATCGACACGACTGTTGGTTGAATAGGATGCGAGACAACAAGGTTAAGAGATGCATCACCCCCTAAAGGAAGAGGGGTGTCATCTGAATATTGCATTGATGTGACCGATGTATCAACCAAAGAAGGAATATAATGTTGGGAAACCAAAGATGAATCAGAACTCGAAGGGCCCCCAGGCAAGGACCACGCTTCTTGTACCACAACAGTAGTAGGGAAAAAATGAGTAAGGTGATCTCCTTTGAAAATCCTACAAAGGAAATTGGTATTATGTATTATACATCTAGGCTTATCAATCATATGAATTCCTCCAACATGACTTGTAGTGGATGGTGACATGCTCCCAACATGAGTTGCATAGGTTAGTAGCAAATCTCCAACATGACTTGTAGAGGTTGGTGATGAATGCCCAACATGACTAGCAGAGGTTGGTGAAAAACCTTCAACATGACTAACAGAGGTTGATGATGAACCCCCAACATGACTAGAAGAGGTTGGTGATGGATCCCTAACATGACTAGAAGAGGTTGGTGATGTATTTGCAATGTGACTATAAGTGACTAGATTTTCTCCCCCAACATGACTTGCAATGATTGGTTCCTGGTATTCAAAATGGCTTGCAGAGGTTGTCGACCAATATCCAACATGAATAACAGAGGCTGGTGATATAATTCCAGTATGAATTACAGTGACTGGACTGGTGGTGATTGGTTGTGGCATTTGAGACCAAGGTTCCTGGAAAGAATGGTTTTGAGAAATTGCAGGCCAAGAAGGGTTCTGGTATACACCATGGCCCTGTTCGACAGGAAAGTATCCTCCTCCAAACTGTTTCATAAATGGTTGTAAGGGCATCATCACTAAGGAAGCCTCTTGCAAAGAGAAAGCAACATGACAAGGGTTACTCAGGTGAGGATATATGTTTCCCTCAGACGAAGGAACACCATGAAGAGGGTTACCCATACTATAAAATTGACTATGCCCAAATGAAACATCAAAGGATAGATGGAGATCCGCCATGGGAAAACCATTCATAGGAATCAACATAGAGGAAGAAGGATAGATGGACGGGATGCAATAAGTAGAATGACCGCCCATTTGAGCACTTTCTCCTGGAAAAGTGAAGCTAGGATTGGATCCATAGGAAGGAAGATTCCAACCTCCTATTGTAAGAGTTGGTTGAGGGATATGACTCCCACCAAATGAAAAGGGAGAAAAAGGAGGCATCATACCCCTAGACCCAACATTAAGATTCACATAAGAAGACGAGACAGAGGATGGAAATTGCAAAGAAATGTCTAGCATACCATGAGAAAAAAGATTAGAGGCCCAAAGTATTGATTGAGTATTATGATTTGGTGTACCACTCGGAAATACAAAAGGATTCATCCCCATGGAATGATAAAATACCATGGGATGGGTAACGCTAACTGAGGGAGTCATAGGGGCACCACTAACCATAGTAATGAAAACTCACGACGCAATACAAAATCCTAAGGCCAACTAATGATCAAAGATCACACCAAAGTAAAATAAAAAGTCCAATGCACACAGATAGGATATAGTGGTTGAAAAGGGGCCTCCCTCACTAGAATAGGTATGTCTCGCCCAAGAGGGGCCTAGGACTCCCTTCAAAAGATCGGAGGTATCAAAATCAATTATAAGGGTCCTCGTGGGCTTAACAACGTAGTCAATGATATCCCCCCAGAGAGTTAATCCTCCATAAAGGTTGTGTGTTTCCTGAACCTTATCTGACCCAAGGTACTTGCATAATAACCCCTGCAAGTAACCTATGTGGCTACCTATTTCAAGCAACTAAAGCCACCACTATATAACCAATGTGCAGGAGAACAGTCATAAGTCAGGTCCACCGTATGGGCAGGGAAACAAAGCCTGAAATCTTGAAAGCACAACCTCTCATGGAGGTAAAGGCACTACCAAGACCCCCATATATGAATAGATCCCCATAAATATCTATGATGCTAAGAAGGTATTAGAGGGATATCTCTTCAACCAACTTCACACAAACTTGTGCTTAACTTCGGTGTGAACGGAACCTCCTGACATCACCAATTATACAATGGATTTCACCACTCCCTTAGTTAGACACATATGTTGAGTTTAATATCCTTGGAGAAGTTTACTCACAAAATCCTATTCCAATGCTCTAAATCTTAAGCTAGTTTGTACACCCTGAAAAATAAAAACGTTTCTAATCAATTTTAAATTTATCAGTGTTACTTTTAGTGGCTTTGTTTACTCAAACTATGTGGATGTGAAACTGATGATGTTATGACTCAACAAGTAAAATAAATAAATATGAATAAAATGAAAAGTTATGACTTCAATTCTCAATAAATGATAAGCTTTTAAAAAATGCAACTTTCAATTCAACTTCATAATTTCAAATAAGATGCAATATTTTCATACATATATAAATATCAATAATAGGAACCCAAAAGATCAAATGCCAACATGCAAAATGTATATTTTGTTTTTTGTATTTTCAATATAAATAAATGAAAATGCAAGGACTAAACAACAACTTGATACATAAATCTTATTGTAAGCAAAAATAGACAAACCAAGCAAGATATCAAGAAGAAAACACCCAGCCCAAGATGCAAGGAAAACCAATGAAAAATATGATGAGAAAGAAAAACCGCCCAAAAATTTAACCAAAGAAAGGTTTCTTATCACTATGTAGGCACTTAATAGTTATGACAGAGACCCAAGAAGACTCAACAACCATCAAAACTTACCCAACAAACACCAAACTCAATAATTAATCAAGCAATGATGATGTACACGATTGTTTTAGAAAAACCCGCGTATGTACACACCATGTAGAATGACAACTCACGTATGTATACGTTTGTCAAGGGAAAACCCGCATATATGTATTAAAACACTACCAGGTTAAGGATAAGGCCAAGAAACTCAGACTCAAAATGAAAATAGGTTGTCAAGCAATCAAACGACAAGAAAACTCAAGGTAACCAAGAGCAATCAAAGGAGAAAAACACTCCAAACCCTGAAAAGAATATTCCCTCACCTACATGGAACCAGTTCTTTTACAAGGAAAATCACTCTATGGCATGGGGTAAACCACAATAGATGGAAATGACTGCAGATATCAACTCTAATCTCAAGTATGCTATATAAACAAATACGATAACAAGGAAAGATAAAGATCCTACCTTGTATGGATGTTCGAAGAAGACCACCGTTGAGCACTCGACTCAAAGATATACACCTGCAACTTGTACTCAATGACCAAGATACACAAGAATATGGTGATAATATATAAAGTTATCGCATATAATAACATAATACATCAATATTCATATCAAATATGCCCATGGAATAACAATTTGAATATTTGCAAGACATTAATTGGATGAGAAAAGAGTATTTCTATTAAAATATGATCAACGGAAGTGTATGAATGACAAAATTCCGTGTCAGCACGTCTTAGAACCAAGAAACTAATTCCCTTCCAGCTAGGCCTCCACCACTTCAATCCTCCACCAAATGCAAGCTCATATAAGAGAGACAATGAGGTTCTCCATCAAATATGAAAGAGCTTGGGTGTTGAACAATGTGTTCAGACTTAAAAGGACAAAGGGATGCAGACTCAATATGAAGTGAATAATTTCTCGAGAGTAACTTTGCTCTCAAAGTTGAATTCTTCTCCTCTCTTCCACAACTTGTATGTGGCCCATTTATAGCCTTCAAATGGTACTGAAGGGCCAAGTCAGAATGTTTCTAGTATATGGAAGGTCAAGGATCATGGATCTTGTGACGTGACATGGAAACCGACACCATTTTTAATTTAGGGCACAAAAACTGATGTACGCGGGCTGTAATTGTGCAACCTACATATATGCATGATGTATAGTTGTTAGGGCACATATATGTGGAAAAATATGTTTTTGAATCTCTCGGAGTTGAAAAAGGGACTTCACGTCTGCATAGGGAAATGGAAAAGGAATTCTAAGCAAGTTGCATGGGGTGAGGCAAATATTTCTACAACATATTTCTATAACAAATAGTGAAAAAATGATGAGAAGAGCAATGAAGTAATGATGGGAAAATGCACTATTTTCATACTTTATATATGCACGTTCCCAACTTGATACTTTTCATGTGGGGAACTACCTTGTCCCCACTTTCCCCTACTTGGTGATACGTTCCTCCTCCTTAGGAACTTATGAAATTAGGATAAAAGTATCATATAATTAGAATTTTTAGGAAATGTTTTTATATTATTTCCTTGTCTTAAGCCCCCTTGTCTTAGTCCCTCTCTCTAGACCTTTACCCCCCTTTCCATTCCAATGGAGTTCTATCCCCCCATACTCTTTTTTCTAGTTGGTCTGCAATAGTGATGTATTGTTGGACACACCGACTACACTGAGAGGTGGGGGGGGGGGGGNTGAACAATGTAGGACTCTTTTTCCCAAAACTTCCCCTTCACAAAACTCATTAGTTAGAAATCACCATTAACTCATTACTTATTGCTGTCATTTATAACTAGTTAAATGTGAACATATATCAGTAACATATATCAACATTATATCATCAACAAATCATCACTACAAGGAGCACAAGGAACACAAGATGTATGTACAATTTTCTTTTTACTACGGACTTCAATCCTTGGGTTATCAACAAAAAATGAATAGATTACAACTCTACAAGAGCACTAGCTCTATAATGCAAGACTCAACTTACACCTCAACACCAACTGAGATGAGACAACAATCCTCAACAGATATCAATCTGTCAATAGGTATGCGACCTATCGGTAGTGTAGCACGTGTATGTATGCGCCCTACCAGTAGCTCGCGTATGTACATGGCCAGTATGTACTACATCTTGCGTATCACGTCTGAGTTACTTAGGGTTTTCTCTTCAATATAAACTTAGATCCTCTGCAACCAATTCATCAGTCTCTTCTTTCTTTCACTGTCCAAACTGACCCATAACCAGTCACAACACATCCAAGCTCTCCAACAACTAACTCATGCTTCTCAACCATACAATGTGAATGCTACTCATCATGTATAAGAAACCAGTATACTATAGCAATCATATCAATATTGAATCATAAAAGTGGTGCTCACTCCATCAATCAATAGAAACCACATTACAAAAACCATACCAAGAATGCCTTAAGAATTCACTACACAACAAGCAAGAGTATCCATCAAGATAATAATGTAACCATACTAGAATTTATATGGCAGATATGATCCCATAGAATGTATATCTGGAACCTTCTTTAGTCTCCAAGAGCTTGTCATTAGCGCAACCACAAGTCTTCATGACTTCGTCCACTATACATGCCCTGTCCTCATTCAACCACATATGTATGTGCCCTGGATCACTACAACCTACGTATACCTCATGAACTAGGGTTTCTACTTTTTCCGTCATGATCTCAAACTTGCCAAAAATTTGATGCGTCCATGAGATCTTCCATACACTCTCTCTCCCATAATAGATCTTCAATACATGCTCAAGAGATGCACAAGAGATACACATGAGATATTTTTCACAAGATACCCTTGCCTCTTGTTTATATTCTCCAAGTAGCTTCCTTAGAAGAATATTCTAGGTCACTTAACCCACTTCTAGTTCACTTAACCCATTTCTAAGTCATTTAACCCATTTCTAGGTCACTTAACCTATTTTTAGGTCACTTAACCTATTTTCCTCATTTTTAGGGTTAACCACTTTCCATAGTTAGAAAGTTCTCCAATTTAAATATTCCTCCTTGATTTTGTCACCTTACTTTTTATTTAAATAATCCTCCTTGACTTTGTCACTTTTCTTTACCATTTAAATAATGATTTCTTATTTTCAAGCTCTTTGAATTCTTTGATCTTTTGGGGCTTGAAGCCTACATATGAGGGTCCTTCATCTTCGTAGGGCCATAAATCTCAAACCATGAGGAGTTATGTGACATTCCACATACCACCGGAAATGGCATGACAAGCAATATCCATCTAGGATAGTTTCACCAACAAATTCATTGATCTTCATCTCATTATTCCACATATAAGCATGGGTTCTCCAACCATACTTTCTAGGATAACTCAACCGTAAAGCGTCTTCCCTTGAGGGATTTCACCATAGGGGGGCCACTTTGGATTTCATCCATTTGTACTCCTCATCAACAATGATAAGACAATAACGATTCATCTTTACATCAATTCAACAATGCATCATATACCAATGAAACAAATCGATCCATCTACATCTATGCATCATGTATCAATGAAAACTCATTGATCCATCTTCATCTGTGCATCATGAAAACATATTACTATGATTCATACTTCATCAATATACTATGATAATACATACATCAAACCTTTGATCTTTGACATCATTCAATCATCCTTTGGCATCAACCAATTCCTTGACATCAATCCTTTGACATCAATCAATCAATCATCCTTTGGCATCAATCAACCAGTCATCCTTTGGAATCAATCAATATCTTGACATCAATTATTTAAACCTTTGGCATCAATGAAAACATGATCCAACAATATCCCCCTTTGGAATTGATGGAAATACCAACATTGATGTCAACATGTAGACAAGGCATGCTCTACATCAATAGTCATCAATCACATCACTGTGACTATCTCTCCACATCAATAATCATCAATCACATCAATGTGACTATCTCTCCACATCAATAATCATCAATCACATCAATGTGAATATCTCTCCCCCTTTGGCATCAATGGCAAAGGGCCATTCTCCTCTTGGGGTTGCTCCCCCTACTTGAAATCTTCTTGGGGCTGCTCCCCCTGCCTAAATGACTTTGATCTTCCTCTGAATAATCTCTCCCCTTTTTGAACAAGGGATATCACTATGATGTAAAGCTGAAAATACATCCCTCATGCTTCCCATGTGATCATCACTCCCCCTGGAATTATGCCTCTATGCTCTTTCTTCAAATATAGGTCTCTTTCATCCTAGAATAATGTGAAGAAGAATGACTCCCCCTATGGGTATGTCTCCCCCTATCATCTCTGTTGTAAATGTTACTGCTCAACTGGATCATAGAACAACCACACTTTCTATGACGATCCTTGGACCTGTCCATGCATCAAAACTTGTGCCATACCATGAAACAAGAGATATGTCAACAATGAAATAAAGAATCATGAATGAAACATCAACCAAGTACATCATGTACCAAATTGTGTTCCCACCATGCACAACACCCATGTACATCACCCATGTACATAAACACCATACAATGTGCCATAATATATCATCAATGGAGTCTATCAACCATATGCCTCCACCAACATGTCAACCATGTGCATCTACCAATATGCCAACCATGTGCATCTACCAACATGCCAAAAAAGTGTCATATGTCTCCATCATGAACCAAGTATCACAATCATGTATCTCAATCAATCAAGTGTCTCAACTATATCATCCAATACCTCATGTTCCAAAGTATGTGATAATCAAGTAATACCAATGGTGTACGTTCAGCTAGGTACTATCATCCAAACATATACCATCTATGAGTGTACCAAACATCAACATGTATCACCACTTGTACCAAGCAAGTACATCAACCATGCACCAATACAACAAAATGAATCCTCATCCATGTATGCCAAAACCATCACAAAACATGTGCCAATCAAACTGCTAGTAGGTGCCTCTACCAATGTCCTAGAAGTGTACCAATCATGCATCGACTATAGATCAAGCTATGACTCATCAATCATGTAGAACATGATCACCTCATCAACTCACCAACTACATGTCCCAATATGTAGTCCAACCATATGCCAAATGTATGTACCAAGATATCCAACAAATATGCCTCCAATAATACATCATAAGATATATAAATGAAACTCTATGTACCAGCCATGTACCCCAACAGATCAGCCTCAATCCTCCATTCACTATAGAAAATACTAAGCATCCAAGATAGCCTTTCATTTCATATCATAACTTTACATAATCCAATATGTAATCATGAAAACCTAAAACAAACAATGTTAGAACCTACAACAAACTATGTCAGACCTTGCATCATAGAGTTATACCATCACATCAATCTGCAACCCATGTGCATAGCCCTTTTCCCTAGGATTTACCACATATACGTAGCCTGTTGCACATAGATCTCACGTATGTACATGACCTATTAAAGTTCAACCTGCATATGTATGTGACTATTATCATTGTTACTCGCATATGATTTAGTAGATGACTCACTTGAGCTTCCCCTAAGGCTTCCATTCTTCTCTGGTTATTCAATCTTCTTCACCCACTTTTGAAGGTGTCCCTGCTTCTCAGAACTTGAGCTTCGATCTTCCATTTTTTCAAATATGTCTCCCTTTCTTACTTCATTCCTTCTTCTAGTCATGCTATATGAAGTCCTCATCATGGAATTTCATCTTGTGTTCCAGCAATCCAGGTATTTGTGGCTAAATCCACTACAACTGTAGCATCTCATGCTGTGATAGTGAACAACAATGTGTCCTACTTGATCACATCTCCAACACCTTATGGTGTTATGAAATATTCCATTATTTCTTCTTGCATAAGATATGCATTCCAAATCTTTGTGACCATATTCATTACATGAATAACATTGACCATGAAAAACACTTTCATACCTTTTCTTTGGTGTCCATCTTCTTTAAGGTGTAAGGATGGCTTCTTGATGTCTTCCTTTATTTGTTATTTTGAAATTTTATTTGCCTTGTGTAGATGGTTGATTTTCAACATTATCTTCATCCTTTACCTCATGATTCTTTGAGGTGCTTGCTTCAGCATGTGTAGCTTCTTTCTTGTATCCAAGACCTGATTTCTCATTTGGTGATCTTTGAATTTCCAAGATCTCATTCAATATTTGTGAGCTATTCAAGAATTTTTTTGACTTCTCTACTTTATTTCTAAGATCAACAACTTCAGCTTCTAACTTATGACATGAATATTCCTTTTGATTTATTTTATACTTCAATAGTTCTCTACCCTTTTGTCTTCTTCAATTTGGGTCTTGAGATGGACAATAATTTCAATACTTTTGCTAATCTAATCATATGCCTTCTTATCTTCTTTTTCATTCTTTAGTCTTACGATCTCCTCTTCCTTTTCTTCTAATTTAGGCTTATTACTCTCTTCTTGTTCTTTGATAATTTCCTTTAACTTCAAGATGTATCTTTGACTCCTCTTAAGAAACTTTTTAGTGTTATCCGAAAGATAGCTATAGTCTATATAATAGTGGCCATTTCTATATTCATATAGACCCTCTTCAAATTTCTTTTGAAGTTCTGATAGTTCTTCTTCTATTCTTTCCATAGGATAACTACCATCAAACTCTACACAAACTATTTCTAGATTTTCTTCTTCACTTGTAGAGAAAAATTCAACATCATCGCATTTTGAATTGTTGCAATCAAGGGTTTGTGGAGATTCTTTACATTCATTTGAAATGTCTTCAAGATCTTCCTCTTTGCCAACATCATCACATGATTCTTTTCCTTCATTTGAAATGTCTTCAAGATCTTACTTTTTTCTAACATCATCACATTTAAAAATAACACAATCAAGAGTTTTTGGAGATTCTTTACCTTTAATGATATCGATGGAGTGGTCTTCAATATTTTCTTTCTTTCTTTGATATGTCTCCTCTAGCTTTAGCCATAGATCCTTGGAAAAAGTGCATTGTCCCATGCTCTCTTTGATAGGGCTTGAGAGTCCACTAAGAATGATCTTGAGAGACAATGCATAATTCTTCTTTCCTTCCCTTTGAGCTGCAAACTTTGACTTGTTCTTCAAAGAAACTGATCCACCAATGGATTCCTTCCAAATACCCGCTCCCATTTCAAATGCACTCTCATTTCTATTCTCCAAGTAGAATATTTTTCCTCATCAAGGATTGGAACTTCATCATCCATTTGTGTATCCATCGATATCCTCCAAGCTTGTTAAGGCTTATAGTGAAGTCCTGCTCTGATACCAATCATTGGTCACATCGACTACACTGAGAGGGGAGGTGAACAATGTAGGACTGTTTTTCCCAAAAATTCCCCTTCAAAAAACTCATTAGTTAGCAATCACCATTAACTCATTACTTATTGTTGTCATTTATAACCAGTTAAATGTGAACATATATCAGTAACATATATCAGCAATATATCATCAACAAATCATCACTACAAGGAACACAAGGAACACAAGATGTATGTACAATTTTATTTTTATTGCAGACTTCAATCCTTGGGTTATCAACAAAAAATGAATAGAGTACAACTCTACAAGAGCACCAGCTCTATAATGCAAGACTCAACTTACATCCTTAACACCAACTGAGATGAGTAAAAAATCCTCAACAGATATCAATCTGTCAATAGGGACATGACCTGTTGGCATTGCATCACGTTAATGTATGTGCCCTACCAGTAGTACAACTTGCGTATGTACGTGACCAATCTGTACTACATCTTGTGTATCACATCTGAGTTACTTAGGGTTTTCTCTTCAAGATCAACTCAGATCCTCTGCAACCAATTCATGATTCTCTTATGTCTTTCACTATCCAAACTGACCCATAACCAGTCACGACACATCCAATCTCTCCAATAACTAACTCATGCTTCTCAACCATACAATATGAATGCTACTCATCATGTATAAGAAACCAGTATACTATAGAAATCATATCAGTACTGAATCATAAGAGTTTTTCTCACTCCATCAATCAATACAAACCACATCACAACAACCATACCAAGAATTCCTTAAGAATTCACTCCACAACAAGCAAGAGTATCCATCAAGACAACAATGTAACCATACCAGAATTTCTATGGTAGATCTGAGCCCATAGAATGCAGATCTGGAACCTTCTTCAGTCTCCAAGAGCCTATCATCAACTCAACCAAAGGTCTTCACGACTTCATCCACTGTACATGCCCTATCCTCATTCATCCTGTGTATGCACGCACCCTGGCTCACTACAACCCGCGTATACCTCAAAAACTAGGGTTTTTGAACTTCCGAGACTTTTGTCATCATGATCTCAGACTTGTTGAAACTTTGATGCGTCCATGAGATCTTCCATACACTCCCTCTCTCAAAATAGATCTTCTATACATGCTCAAGAGATGCACAAGAGATACACACAAGATAATTTTCACAAGAGACCCTTGCCTCTTATTTATATTCCCCAGGTAGCTTCCTTAGAAGCATATTCTAGGTCACTTAACTCACTTCTAGGTCACTTAACCCACTTCTAGGTCACTTAACCTATTTCTAGGTCACTTAACCTATTTTCCTCATTTTTAGGGTTAACCACTTTCCATAATTAGAAAGTTATCCAATTTAAATATTCCTCCTTGATTTTGTCACCTTACTTTTTATTTAAATAACCCTTCTTGACTTTTCACTTTTCTTTACCATTTAAATAATGATTTCTTCTTTGCAAGCTATTTGACTTCTTTGATCTTTTGGGGCTTCAAGCCTACATATGAGGGTCCTTCATCTTCATAGGGCCTTAAATCTCAAACCATGAGGAGTTATGTGACATTTCACATACCACTGGAAATGGCATGACAAGCACTATCCATCTAGGATAGTTTCACCAACAACTTCACTGATCTTCATCTCATTATTCCACATATAAGCATGGGTTTTCCAACCATACTTTATAGGATAACTCAATCGTAAATCATCTTCCCATGATGAATTTCACCATAAGGGGACCACTTTGGAGTTCATCCATTTTTACTCCTCATAAACAATGATAAGACAATAGTGATTCATCTTTACATCAATTCAACAATGCATCATATACCAATGAAACACATCGATCTATCTACATTTATGCATCATGTATCAATGAAAAATCATTGATCCATCTTCATCTATGCATCATGACAACATATGAATATGATTCATAATTCATCAATATACTATGATAAGACATACATCAAACCTTTTACCTTTGACATCATTCAATCATCCTTTGGAATCAACCAATTCCTTGACATCAATCCTTTGACATCAATCAATCAATCATCCTTTGGCATCAATCAACCAATCATCCTTTAGCATCAATCAATCCCTTGACATCAATCCTTTGACATCAATTATTTAAATCTTTGGCATCAATGAAAAAGTGACCCAACATGTATTTTATTAATAACATCGAGTGTGATTACATATTACAAATATGGGCTTGTTGTTCTTTTAGTACTCTAGCTCTCCAACCTAATAACCACAGAGGCACTTTGGCCTCAAAACATATTTACAAAGACACTTTGGCCCAAAATATAATGACTCACTAGCCTATATGCACATTTACAATTTGGGGTTTGACCTAGGGGTATTACATTCCCCTCCCCCTTATTTATGCACTATCCTCAATGAATTATATACACATACAATAAAAATCTTCAAAGGTCTTCAAAAATATGTGGGTACTCTTCCTGCATGGCATCCTCATTATCCGAGATTGCCTATTTAGGACTACAATATCTCCTTTGTACATTTACCATCCCTATTTCTTTATTATGGATAAACTTGACCTTTTGATCCATTATCCACACCATATTTATTCAGAAGTATCCATCTTTCTCGACCTGAATCACATTCCAATCCGTTACATAATTAGTCTTAGGTACATACTTTTTAAGAAAATACACATGGAATACATTATGAATGCACATGGATGCATGTAGTGCAATCATGTATGCAACACGACCAATCCTTTCTAGGATTTCGAAGGGTCCACAATATCTTTCTACCAGCTTTGCACAGTTCCCTAACTTCATGAAACTTCTCTTGGCCTTCACTTTTAAGAAAATGTGGTCACCCTCTTTAAACTCTTTGTGATTTTTTCCATTATCTACATATGTGCTTCCATTTCCCTAAGAAATTATGGCCCAACCACTGCTCTCTATGTTGGGTTGTCCCAAATCACTAGTGTATTGCACTCTATGCCATATAGTGCATCAAATGGGCTCATATTTAAGATGCATGATACCCATTACTATAAGAGAATTCCACTAAGTACAAATAATCTTCCCATTCTGATGGTTTATCCATCACATACATCCTCAACATATCCTCAATCACCTGATTGACCATTTATGTTTTCCCATCTGAATCTAGATGATATGTTTTGCTAAAGTTTATATTGGTCCCAAATCCTTTGAATAATCCCTTCCAATTTTTTTATGTGAAGTTGGGATCTCTGCCAGATACAATTGCCTTAGTCAGACCATGAATCCTGGAAATTTCCCTCATGTAAATATATTCAATGTTGGTTGCCTTGTGAGTTAGCTTCGCTGGAATAAAATGAGAAAATTTTGTATGCTTATCCACAACCACCATGATGGAATCATGTTTCTTGGTTGTCTTGAGAATCTTGGTGATGAAATCAATTTTCACCACTTCCCATTTCCACTCGAGAATAGGAAATGGTTGTAGCAATCTAGTTGGATGTGTGTTCTCATCCTTAACTTTCTAACATTCTAGACATCTAGCAATATACTCAGCCACCTCTTTCTTCATATCGGGCCAAAAATATTAGCTCTTGATAGCTGCAATTGTTTTTTGGTACCCTGGGTGCCCAACATAAGGCACAATATGCATTTCTCTTAACACCATATTTTTCATCTACTGAAAATTAGGCACATAAAATTTGCCGCTGTACATGAGGATTCAATCCTCTCTTAGCTCATGGTATTCAATTTTCTGCTGCAAATTTTCCTTTATCTCCATATAATGCATATCTGATTTTGCAACTTCCAAAATTATATCCTTCAAATCATATTTATACATGCTAATGTTTGTAGCATGCATCTTGTGAACTCTCCTACTGAGTGCATCAACCAACTTGTTCTCTTTTCCTTTGATATAATTTATATCAAAGTCATATTCATTGATGAATTCCAACCATCTACAAGTTTGTCTTGCATTTAAATTTGGTTGTCCAAACAAATATTTCAGACCATTATGGTCTGTCCTCAATTCAAATCTTCTTCCCATGAGATAGTACCTCCACATCTTGAAGGCATGCACCATGGCTACCAATTCTAAATAATGAGTAACATAATTTCTTTCATGCTCTTTCAGCTTCCTTAACTCATAGAATTCCACATGCCCATTTTGACTAACGACTCCCCCAAGCCCTTCTTTTCATGCATTATTGCACATAATGGATTCTTCATTTGAATTAACAATCCTCAAGATTGGTGCACTTGTCAGTAAATATTTCAAGTGTTGAAAACTCGTTTCACAATAAGAGGTCCATTCAAACCTCACACCCTTCTTTTGAAAAGAAGTAATTGGGTGTGTAATCCTTGAAAAACCTTCAATAAATCTTCTATAATACCATGCAATCCCCACAATATATCTCACCTCTAAGACATTCTTTGGTATTGGCCATCCCTCAATGGATATTTTCTTCTCAATATCCACAATTGTCCCTTCCTTTGAAATGATATGGCCCAATTAATGTATCTTCTTTTGATAGAATGATCACTTGCTCAATTTTTCATACAACTGATGCTCCCTCAACACTTGTAGCACCATTCTCAATTGTTTCTCATGCTCTTCTTCAGACTCGGAGTAGAAAAGTATGACATACAATAATACAATGAAAAACTTATCCAATTAATCCTTGAATATACCATTCATTAAACACATAGAGAAAATTGGTGCATTTGACAACCCAAATGGAACCACTATAAATCCATTATGGCCATACCTCGTTCCAAAGGTAGTTTTTTTGATATCTTTATCTTTAATCCTCACCTGATGATAGCATGACCTGAGGTCAATAAACAAAGAATATTTTTTCATCTTTCAGCTGATAAAAAAGGTCATCTATCCTTGGAAAAGGATACTTTTACTTCATATTCACCTTATTCAGCTTCATGAAGTCAATGAAAATCCTCAAGGTACCATCCTTTCTTTTCACAAATAGCACTAGGGTACCCCCAAGGTGACACACTTGGGTGTATATACCCCTTCTTCAAAATTTATTCAAGGTACATTTGTAATTCCTTCAGCTCTGGTGTGCTCATCCTATAAGGAGTCTTGGACATTGGGGCTGCTCCAAGCATCAGATTGATAGAGAAATCAATATCTCTCTTGGGTGGTAACCCCAGTGTTTCTATAAATACATATTCAAACTCTTTTAGTACATAATAGTCTTCAATTCTTTGCACTTTATCCTTAGGTGTCACTTCCATATGTTCTGTAAATATTTAACATCACTTCCTGAAGCTTCTTTTCAACTACAAGGTTGAAACTTCTGTGATAGTGACTTCCCTAGGAATACCTTGAACTATCCTCAAATTTCCTTCCCCATACAAGCAAGTAAATGCCTTATTTTAACAATCTAGGATAACATGATGCTTGTCCAACCAATCCATGCCAATTAGGAAATCATATGATCCAAAATGTATGATATTCAAATCTACCCTGGTTCTCATTCCATTCATGTCCATTGGACATTCTTTAAACATCTCATTAATTGTTGTTTTAGCTCCAGTAGATAGCTAAAACAACCAAGATTTCCCAATCTTACTTCTTGGAAAATTAAATCTTTCCACCATCTTAGGATCTAGATAACTATGAATAGCCCCTAAATCAATTAAAATAGAAATGGGTTGATTATTGATCTTACCTTCCATTTCAATCATATGAGACTGAAACTGAGCTTGCTTGTTATCCAGAGCTATGTATATCCTTGGTATGTTTCTTCCTATTTCCTCAACTATATTATCTTGTTGTACATTGCGAACAATCTTCACTTTTTCTCCTTTGTAAGAGAAATCTTTGCACATATGCTCTCCTTCACAACCCCAATGTTTAATAGGTTTCTTCCTTGGTCTTTTCCCCATTTCTTCTATCATTATCGACTCCTTGGAATATTTCTATCCTTGAGAATTACTTGTGAAGAATGGTTTCTTGTTCCCCTTCTTCTTCTACTCCATATTGCCTTTCTTATA
This sequence comes from Picea engelmannii, assembly GCA_009831015.1. Taxonomy (NCBI): domain Eukaryota; kingdom Viridiplantae; phylum Streptophyta; class Pinopsida; order Pinales; family Pinaceae; genus Picea; species Picea engelmannii. The sequence continues at coordinate 332,723 of ML777217.1, read as the reverse complement.
TTTTCCCAAGCCTTTTGGAAATTTGGTATTCATCTATGCTAATCATAAAGGAATTTTTCTCTCCTTATGGTTTCCTCCAATGTCTGGGGATCATCATACTATATATTATCACTAAAAATTGATGGCATCCCACTCAAGTACCTTTGAATCTTGACCTGTTCATCCTTGATGAAGTTAACATATTTCAAAAAATCTAAGAATCTCCTTTCATACTCATCCATAGTCATACACCCAAGCTTGAGTTTGAATAAATCCTTCATATTTCTATCATAATAACACTAGGTTAAGTAATTATTTTGAAAATACCTTTTGAACTCCTTCCAAGTAATCTTCTTCTCATCAATGTGTTTCACTTGTACACATTGGTCCCACCACATTGATGCTTTTCCCTTGATCTTGTAGATGGAAATTTTTCCTTCCTCTTGTGAGGAATAATTGTGAAATTGAAATTACTTCCTCATCGCCAATATCAAAGTGTTAGCACCTTCATGTTTCTTATTCTCACCATCAAAGGTAGGAGGCTTGATCTTGTTCGTTTCTCCTTGTAGTTCATCTACTCCCAACCTCCTCTTATGCCTTCCAATAGGAGATAAAATTGGATTGTTGTGTGCTCTTTTAAATGAGTGTCTTGGTGAATGATGATGGTTTCCACCAACACCTTCATTTTATCCTCTTCTAGCATGAGACCTATGACTCCTTGATTTGCTTGATTCTGCCTTCTTATCCATTTTCTTCTCTATTTTTTTTAAGCTCTGCAACAACTTGATGTTGAACCATCTTTATGCTTGTTATATTTCGTAAGCCTCTCATTGTCAGCTTTATAACTTTGGACATCTCTTTGTAGAATATTTATATTCTCCACCAAATTCATACTTACTTCCTTGCCTTCTTCATGCCCATTGGATTTTGTCCCTGCATTACCCATGCTCACACACAACCCCCTGACTTCATCCTCATGGTTGTAAGTCCACTATGATTCTTACATGCCTATGGTATTCTTGTTGGTCTTGTTTTGATCTATTTTCCCTTAACTCTGCAAAATGTGTAGGAAACATGATTTGTTAGACTATAATAATTTAACAAATATATTAGGATTATGCACCATCCTGTACTTTTAAAACAACATATATAGTTTTTATAACTCCCTATGAATTTGATTGTCCAATTCACTTTTCTAGGTGAATATATGGACTCCTCTGTCTAATACCTTTCCAATGACTATTTTCTTTCTCAATTTTGAGTCTTGATCAGAAAGTTGTGACTGTGTAATCATTACCCATTTTCTCCTTCTACACACCCTTCAACCAGGTGCATTTTTTTATTTATGTCCAAGAATATTTTTTCTTTCTCCTTTGGATTTTTAATAGGAGCTCAAATGGGTTCCTCATGACCATAATTTGAACAATATTTCCAAGTTTCACCTTCATTTGGGCTCCGAGATGCTAGTGTAATGTCCCTTTCTGAGTAGGAGCTCCAAAGAGGAGATCTTAGTATTCTAAACAACCTCATTAGACTATAGCCAGGACCAGAAAGGGGTAAACAAGGTCACTAGAGGCCACTCGAGTATATGAGGTTATAATTCGAAAGTGACATTTAGATAAAAGTGACTAAAAAGTGCTTTTAAGTGGTTTTGAGCTAAAAATAGAGAAAGTACTTAAGTGAGGAGCTAATAATAGAGAAAACAACGAATTAGGGTTTCAGGCAACTATAAGAGAAGGTAAAGCAACCTAATTCTTAATTATGAAGAATTTGACTTGTTAGTTGAGGAGAGAGATGCATCTCAGGAGAGATCTTGTTGATTCCAGGAGGAAGATGTTAGAATATGAAGGATTGTGCTCATTTTACCATTGACAATACCCTTGTCACCCAACCATAGGCCGAAGCCACCCTCCAAGCACCTTGAACTTGACAGAGAAAAGAATCCTGGTAGCAATTCAATATCCAAGAGAGGCTAATGCACCAAGCAAGAAGTAACCAAGTTGATCATATAGTCTCACCCAAAAACTGGCGCAACACCTTCCCTAGGACTTGCGCACAAAACCGTTGGAATAGAGTGTGCAGAAAATGCTCTCTGCAATTTTGAAAAGTGTGTATAATGAGAGACTGACACCCTGTATTTATAGTAATTATGGAAGGCTTTCCTAGGCCGACTTCTCCTTCTGGTACTAATTAATTCATATTAATTATATTTCTGCAGCCGACATCTTGTCTAGGGTTTCCTTCATTTCTTTGCTTCCTTTTAGAACATTCTAATATTGTCAAAGGTCACAATAGAGGTTAATACCTCCCGAAGCTACCATAATATCAACATTCCCTCCTAGCTAGGGAGGTATGGTATTGAGCACAAACAGACCATTCAATTGGTAGTATCACGAGCACCGTCATTATTATCCAGCTGAATAATCTCCTATGACAGCTGGTACAATATCAATTGATAGAACACACCTGTGTTCATCCATGGTAGTATGAAACTACTCAAAATGTGACACATAGTCACAAACGATGGAACAAATCCACCACAGTAGTATATCTCTACTATCTGGAGACAAACAGTCTCCATAACAATCATCTGATGCCAACCTGCATACAAAAATATTGTTAAAATAAACTGAATCATTTGGGCCAATATTTCACTCACGTCTGTGAGATATGAAAGAATATTTGCCCTTAGAGTAGAACAATGAGATATTTGGACTATTCTTCTCAAGAAAGGAAGAATGATTGTCCTGTCTTCTGAACCTGGACCATTCCCCACCCTGGGCCATTCTTCCTACACTAATCAAAGTGCACCCGGGAGAGAATGTATAAACCCTAAGGAATGTCTGTCCCTGATTGTTGAGCCTGGACCATTCCCCACCCTGGGCCATTCCTCCTACACTAATCAAAGTGAACCCTGGAGAGAATGTATAAACCCTAAGGAATGACTGTCCAGACCATTTCCCTTGTTAACCAAAAGAGGAAAAGACTGTCTTGTATCAACCTCCAAAATGGACCATTCCTCATGTTAACCACAATGAGAAATCGTTGTCCAGCAAGGCGGGCTAGTCTTCTTGAGTCACCCTCAAGAAGAGAGACTTCCATAGACACTCCCTATTTTAACCACAATGGGAAGTCGTTGTCTATGATACATCAACAATATGAACCATTTCCCATGTTAACCACAATGGGAAATCACCTTCCGTCAGAAATTTCAAGCCACTTTCCAAACAAGAAAGAATCTGTCCAACATGGACTATTTTTCAATCTCGAAAAATAAATGTCTTCAATAATATTTTCAGTGCTCCCTCCTAGCTTGGAGATTCATTTCTTCCCTTTCAGCTAAGGGAGTTGTTTCCATGATCCCCATCTTCTCTCGGAAATATGCAAACTTTATTCTGGATAGAGGCTTTGTCAAGATGTTTGTTGTTTGCACATCTGTGGGGATATACTCGAGCTTTACCTCTCCTTCCTGGACTTTATATTGAATAAAGTATTATTTGATCTCAATGTGTTTCGACCTTTCATGAAACATGGGATGTTATGATAATTTTATACAACTCAGATTATCACAATGTATTATGGTCGATTTTGGAATCTGATCAAATAAATCGGAGATTAACTTCCTTAGCCATATTTCTTCTGTGCATGCTTCACATGTTGCGATATACCCTGCTTCTGCTATGCTGAGTGCTTTCCTGCTTCGCCAAGATATCATAATGGAGCCCAAGTTGAAACACATGCCCGAAGTGCTCTTTCTGTCTTCTGCACTTCCTGCCCAATCTGACTCTGTGAATCCATGAAGTTGTATATCGCTGGATGCGGTATATCTCAAGCCATAGTTTATTGTTCCAAGAATATATATTAATACATGTTTGCAGCTATCCAATGCTCATGTCTTGGTTCCACTTGGAACAGGCTTAGTGTATTCATGGAAAAACAAATGTCTGGTTGAGTATTTACCAAATACATAAATGACCCAATTAGTTGTCGATATAGATATGGATCTACTGGATCAAAATCTGGATCCTTTACTTTTCTTATATCTATATTCATCGGAGTGTCCATGGACTTACAATCCATCATTCCAAACTTCGGAAGGATCTTTATTGCGTACTTTCCTTGTCCAAGGAATACTTCACCATGCTTCTTCCATACTTCTAGTCCTAGGTAGTAATGAATGAGACCTAGATCTTTCATATCAAATTCAGAAGCTAGTTCTTTCTTGCACTGGATGATGAGAGACTCTCTACCTGTTATGAATAGATCGTCAACATATAGTAGTAGAATTATAGGTGCATTTTCCATGACTTTGTAATAGAGGTTTGGATCTGCATGACTCTTGGAGAAACCAAGTCTTCTTAAATAATTGTCCATTTTGGCATACCAAGCTCTTGGAGCTTGCTTGAGTCGATATAGGGCTTTCTTCAATCTGCAAACATGAGTGTCTCTGGAATGTACCTCAAATCCTTGGAGTTGTTCAATATATACTTCTTCTTCAATTGCTCCATTGAGGAAATCTTTCTTTACATCCATCTGATGTAATTTCCATCCCATGGAAGCGACAAGAGATATAATAGCTCTGATGGAAGTATATCTAGCCACTGGAGCAAAGATTTCATCATAATATTCTCCCTCCTTCCGAGAGAACCCTCTAGCTACAAATATTTCCTTGTATTTATCCACGCTTCTGTCTGCTGCATGTTTGATCTTATATATCCATTTTGAAGTTACCACTGATTTCTCTTTAGGTCTCGGTACGATTTCCCATACTTCATTCTTCATAATGGACTGATTTTCTTCCGTCATAGCTTATTTCCATTGTTCCTTTTGAACTTCTTCTTCAAATGTGGTAGGTTATTCATCTAGAAGCCCTTTCATGTATGCTGCATGACTTGAGAATCTTTTAGGTCTTTTACTCTTTCTGAATGTTCCTTCTAGAACCTTGAGTCTTTCTGCATCTTGTAAGGTAGCTTCAAGCCAAGTTGGTCATTTCTTGGTCTTGGGTACAATATCTGAATCAATGTTTTCACATGGCTCCATAGGATGATTAGGTTGTTCCTTTTCGTCATTTTCATTTTCTGTGTTTTCTTCATTAGGTTTTTCAATCTCTTCTTCTTCAATAGTTTCTTCTATGGATTTCTTGAAGGCCATCTTTTCATTGAATTTTACATCTCTGTTGACTTCGATCTTGTGTTGTTCTGGAATATATATTCTATAGGATTTGGATGAATCACTATATCCTACGAATATCCCCTTCTTTCCTGAGGGTTCTAGTTTATTCTTTTTGTCCTTGGGAATGTGAGAGTAAACATGGCATCCAAATATTCTTAGGTTTTCCACATTAGGTTTCTTACCTAAGAAGGCTTCTTCTGGTGTCATGTCCTTCAATATACGATCAAGGCTTCTATTTTGCACATATATTGTTGTCATTGTTGCTTCTCCCCATAAGAACATGGATAGACCTTGATCATTTTGTAAGGCTTTTACGATTTCTTCAATAGATATGTTCTTTCTTTATGCTACACCATTTTTTTTAGGGTTATGAGGAACAATCAACTCCCTCCTAATCCCTGCCAATTTGCAGAATGAAACGAATTCCTTTGATTTGTATTCTCCACCATTATCTGTTCTTAGTGTCTTGATATTCTTATTCATGAGGTTTTCTATCTCTGCTTTGAATTCTTGAAACTTGTTGAATACTTTGTCTTTTGTCTTTAGTAGGTATAACCAAGTGTTTCTTGAATAGTCGTCTATGAATATTACGTAGTAAGAAGATCCTCCTAGATATTTTACTGGCATCATACCGTAAGCATTTGAGTGTATCAGATCTAGAATCTCCTTAGATTTGTTATTGCTTCTTGGGAATGGTTTCTTGATATTCTTCCCAAGAGCACATCCTTTGCAAATTGCTTCATGTGTAGACTGCAACTCTAGTATTCCTTCAACCATTCTTTTGAGAAAGGGTAATGCTTGATAATTAATATGAGTGTACCTTCTATGCCAAAGTTCATTAGGGTTGAATTCGTCATGTACAAGAGCTTCTTCATTTTGTTCTAGTAGTCTGTACAAATTTCCTTCACGACTTCCGATAACCCTAGCATTCTCTATGTTGGAGTCTTTATTCCATGATAATACTTTTCCATCCATGAAGGATATTATGTTTCCTTTGTCTTCTAGGTAGGATATGGTTATAAGATTCTTTTCTAAACCAGGTACATATAAAACATTGCTTAAGTGAACATAGTTACATGTTTTCATGTTGATGGAGGCTTGTCCAAATCCTTCCACGGGGTAAGTGGTTTCGTCTCCAAGATCTACCTTGTACGAGGTCTTCTTCTCATTTAGATTTGAGATTCTGGCTTGATCTCCCATCATGTGCCTAGAAGCTATGCTATCGATTATCCACATGTCATCTTCAATCATTCCAGTGAGTGTTGAGTAGTGTAGAAGACTGATTGTTTTACTCATATCTTCGGTTGACTAGTAACTGGTCATGCCTTGATCCAAAACTTCAACTTCGTCATTTCTGTCTTCTGAGAGAGCCAAAAGGTGCGCTGATTTAGGGTGCATATGAATATCTTCTCTTTGAGAGAGATGCTCCATCACAAGGTACCATATTTGAGATTTAGGGTTTCTACAACTGCTCCTGCTAGTAACCCTAGCGGCAGTGTCTTGGAAGTTTCTTCTGCTAGTAACCCTAGCGGCAGTTCCTCAGTGAGCTCAATATCCTAGTAGCTATGTTTCCTTCCAGCATTTATACTGAATGAAGGAGGTGTGGGACCATAACCTATTAGAATATGAAGGATTGTGCTCATTTTACCATTGACAATACCCTTGTCACCCAACCATAGGCCGAAGCCACCCTCCGAGCACCTTGACCTTGACAGAGAAAAGAATCTTGGTAGCAATTCAATAACCAAGAGAGGCTAATGCACCAAGCAAGAAGTAACCAAGATAATCATATAGTCTCACCCAAAAACTGGTGTTGCAACTTCCCGAGGACTTGCCCACAAAACTGCTAGACTTCAGTGTGCATAAACTACTCTCTGCAATTATGAGAAGTGTGTATAATGAGAGACTAACACCCTATATTTATAGTAATTTTGGTAGGCTTGCCTGGGCCAACTTCTCCTTCTGGGTACTAATCAATTCATATTAATTATATTTCTGTAGCCGACATCTTTTATAGGGTTTCCTTCATTTCTTTGCTTCCTTCTGAAACATTCTAATCTTGTCAAAGGTCACAATAGAGGTTCATACCTCCCGAAGTTACCATAATATCAAAAAAAGACACCCAGAGGTTGATTTCGGTGTTGAGAGGCACACCCTAGTCACCAGGAATATCACCCAGATCTTCCATCATACTTCATCAACAGTTATCCAGTTGCAACAATGAGGGCACACTTATTAAGGGAGAGGGCACAACTTTTGAACATCAGTTGAGTTGATTTTTTCCAGCTAGGGAGAATCCAGGGATTCCCCTCCAACCCAGTTGAGAGGAGGGTGGGATGCTTCTATTTCTTGATTTCTCATCAAATTCCAATGGAGAAATCATCTTGGGTGCATTTCTCAGCCATTGAGGGTGTGATAGTTGGGGAGGACACATTTGGGATTCCTTTGAGATCATCATATCAGTTCCAAGGAAATTATTCCAACCCATTTCATAGGAGCCTAGGGCACTCATTTTGAGACCCTTATCAGTCGATTACGATGAGGGAATCACTAGGGCATAGTTTCCAACAATAGAGGGGGCACATTTCCCCAGGGGGATCCATCCAGGGTCTAGACATATCAACATAGGGTCAGTTTTTAGTCTATCAGTCACTAGGACTGAGTGAGAGATAAAGGCACACTGTTTGACATAGTTTCTAGGAATATCCGAGGAGTTTATCCACCAGGGAGAACTTTCCATTCTTGTAGCAGTTGTCGTATGAGTTTTCGTAGCTTGCAATAGATTATACAACTCATCCATTGATCCAACGACATTCTTCTATTATCTAGTATTATTGTTTTAGTTTTCTTATTGTATTATGACTAAGATCCTTTTGTCACTCATCTAGTCAAGAGATTTATTTTCCTCAGCCGCATACAACGTTGTAAATCATAGAAATATCATAATATATGGTTTGCAATATTTTGTCTCATTTATTATCTGTATGATTATTAATATTTTGTAAACAATTATTTATCTACACACACATGCGAAAAAAACAAGCATGTAAAAACCTACAGCTTAAACGCATCCAAAAACCCCAGTGTATCAGATAAGATAACAAACATAGTCATTTAGCAACATTTCCTAGACTAGCTAGATCTGGCATATTACAGTGGTATCAAATATTTAGTCCTTCCAGCTTGTGACTAAAGATGATGAGTTCAACAGGTGAACCCTAGGGTCATGAGAACATAGGTTACGAGTACGCCACTTACAACAGACACAGGGAGAGGAGACCTAAACCAGATTTCCCCCCTTTTCCTTTCAGTTCAAAGGAAGAGGAAGAGGAACACATGGAAGCAAAGAGAAGTGCATATCATGAGGCAAAGAGGATGTTGGGATACATATATGAGATACCATAGGGCAATGGAAAGGCCCCCATGGAACCAGAGGCATCCTTCATGCAGGTACTCAACAATCTAGTAGTCAGTTAGTAGGCCATGACTCAGTCTTTGGCATAGATGGATGATATATTGGCTATGGTGGGAACCCTGAGCACTCAAGCCCCACATGCAACATATGTGAAATTAGGGGTAGGAATTAGACCCCAGTCATCTACTCACACATACACCTCTTTGAGTAGGATTCCTAGGCCATTATTCCCCAGTTTCTAGAGGGCACCTCCAACAACAACACAATAGTCGATAACACAGAGGCCACCCACTCAAGAAGAGGACATTGTAGAGTGTAGGAGGGAGTATGCAACATTGGGTCATGAATTCTATCAAGACATGACCCTATTCAATTACTATGGACTCAGACTTAGGAACCGCCCCAGAGAGCCTCAAAGAGGAGGACAACAACAAAAACTGGGGCATAAGCTATATTTCATTCAAAAATTGGTAAAATCACCATACCATCTTTTAACAGATCGTCCAAATGCACTACCAGAGCTTGGGTATAAAATATAGACATGTACTACAAGATCAACCATATGACCGAGACAAAGGATGTCAGTTTCGCTACCCTACACTTGGAGGGTGAGGCACACGAGTGGTGGCATCATGGAATGGTGATGTTCAGTCACAATCACATCACTTCATATAGGGATTTCACATAGAGAATCATGGACATGTTTGATAGGAGGGATCCAGAGATCCATTTAAGGGATCTAGCTCAGTTGAGACAAAATGGCACAACAAAGGCACTCATCATAGAGTTTCAGTAGGTAGCAGTGGAAGTGGTAGATATCTCAGATCCTAGGTTGATTATGTTGTTCACAGAGGGGCTCAAAGAACCCTTGAGAGGATGGGTGAAGGTATACAGGCCTCACACCTTACAGGATGCCATATTAATCACATGAGATCTAACATACTCAGCCCCAAAGACTAAAATTTTTCCCAAATTTGTTGTGCCACGGGAGGACCAGGGTAGGAAACCAATCCAGAGAGAGTGGAAGGGTAAGGAGAAGTTGTATGATTCTATGAGGTGTGATCTTATGAGGAGGAAGCTATTCTTCACCTACAAATATCCATAGGTCCTCGACCATAGGTGCATGGGCAAGGAACAAATCCATTACATTGAGGTTTTTGCAGACAATGATGAGGAGGAATAGGGAATTCAGGAACATGATACCAAGTCCACTATATTAGAGGAGGAGACATTGCATGATGAGGAGAAACCTCTAAGGAAACCACTATCACCGAGAGGGGCACATCCACCAGTAAAGCCACAACTTCACAAAGAGGTTAATAGACCAACACTGACAAAGGGAGTCATAGCGACCCTTTCAGGAGTTCCTAGGTATGAGACCCTCAGGATTAGAGGGATTATTCAGGGATAATAGGAAATTACCTTGATAGATGGTGGGGAAACCCACAACTTCATTAATGTTGCATGAGTATCTAGGTGAGCACTACAAACAAAGGAGATTGAGGGGTTTGAGGTTGCAGTAGTAGATGGCCACACGGTGGGGTGTTTGGACAGAGTTCCATACTTGGAGGTGAATTTGGGTAACTACACCATGAGAGATACATTCTATGTAGTTGACCTAGCTAACACAGATGTGGTGTTGGGAGTCCAATGTTTGATCACCTTGGGAAAGATCTCTACCAACTACCAAACCCTTGAGATGGGATTCAGAGATAGTGAGGGGAAGAAGATTGTACTGAGGGGTATGTCGACAGGGGAACCTAGGACAGTGTCAAAAAATAGGATGGAGATGATCTTTTTGCATGGGGAAGCATTAGATGCATTGTCTAGGAGACCAACAACTTGCTCCTTGATAGAGATTTCAGCATATTAGAAATCCCACTTGTTAGTGGAATATTCCAAGAACAAGTTTGCTTGTGAGATATTGGATGGGCAGGTATAAGATGACATGTACAAATTCATGGATGAAGTCATCTTCTACAAAGACCAAGTATACCTAGTTCCAAGATTGGGTCTTAGGAAGAATATTTTGACTACAGTACATGACTCCCCACTAACAGACCATTAGGGGTTTTTCAAAATCTACAGGCAGGTTTGAGAGAGATTTTCTTGGGAGGGTCTCAAATAGGAGGTGATGAGACATATCCATGAGTGTGTGAATTTTCAGCAGAACAATTCAGAGAAGAATCTTCCAACAAGGTTACTTCAACCACTTCCCATTCTCGAGAAGAAAGGGGAAAGCTCATCCATGGACTTCATTATAGGCCTTCTGAAGGCTCAGGGTAAGGGAAACATATTTGTAGGGGTCGACCGGTTGACCAAATTTGAACGTTTTCTCACGATTCCTATAGAATACAATGTAGTTCAGAGGGAAGAGCTATTTTTCAGAGAGACATTCAAACTTCATAGGTTTCCATAGAGTAGACTCAATGAAAGGGGAATTCGATTCATCAAAACATCATAGGAGATTCCACCCTTATATGAGGATGGGAAGGTGGAGTTGGTTCCTGCAGAGGTAGTAGATTTTTGAGAGAGGAGTTTGAGGAGCAGGGACAACATGGAGTATTTGGATAGAGGGAGAAGTCTTCTAGTAGAGGATGCTACTTGGGAGAGCAAGAATATTTCGCAACACCCTCGATTGGTATTTCTTGGGGACAAGAAATATTGGGAAGGGAGGACTGTAATGTACCTTTCTAAGTAGGAGCTCCACAGAGGAGGGATTAGTAGTCTAAACAACCCCGTTATACTATATCTAGGACCAGATAGGGGTAAATAAGGTCACTAGAGGTCACTTCAACATATGAGGTTATAATTTGAAAGTGACATTTAGCTAAAAGTGACTAAAAATCTCTTTTAAGTGGTTTTGAGATAAAAATAGAGAAAGCACTTAAGTGAGGATCTTATAATAGAATCAACAAAAAATTAGGGTTTCAGGCAGCTATAAGAGAAGGTAAAGCGACCTAATTCATCATTATGAAGAATTTGACTTGTTAGTTGAGGAGAGAGGCGCATCTCATGAGAGATATTATGGATTACAGGAGGAATACACCTAGAGGCTGATTTCAGTACCCTTTTCACCTGTAAGATCACCTAGATCTTCCATCGTACTTCATCAACAATTATCTAATTGCAACAATGAGGGTGCACTTGTCTAGGGAGAGGGAGCAAATTTTGAGCATCAATTGAGTTGACTTGTTCTAGCTAGGGAGAATCCATGGATTCCCCTCCAACCCACTTGAGAGGAGGGAAAGATGCTTCTATTTCCTGATTTCTCGTCAGATTGTGATGGAGAAATCATCTTGGGTGCATTTCTCAGCCATTGAGGGTGCAATAGTTGGGGAGGACACATTTGGGATTCCCGAGAAATAATCATTTCATATCCAGGGAAATCCTTCTTACCCATTTCATCAGAGCCTAGGGCACTCATTTTGATACCCTTATCATTTGATTTCGATGGGGGGATCACTAGGGAATAATTTCCAATAGTAGAGGGGGTGCATTTCCCCAAGGGGATCCATCCGAGGTCCAGACATATCAACAGAGGGTCGATTGTCAGTATGTCAGTCACCAGGACTGATTGAGAGAGTAGGGTTCACTGTTTGAGACAATTTCCATGAATATCTGAGGAGTTTAGACACCAGGGAGAACTTTCTAGTCTTACAACATTTATCCTATGAGTTGTTGTATCTTGCAATAGATCCTACACCTCATCCATTGATCCAATAACATTCTTCTATTACTGTGTATTATTATTTTAGTTTTCTTATTATATTTCGACTGATATCCTTTTTTCACTGATCTAGCCGAGAGATTTATTTTCCTCATCCACATATCACATTGTAAACCATAAAAATATCAAAATATATGGTTTGCAGTCGTTTGTCTCATTTACTATCTCTATGCCTAATCATATGTCGTAAACACTTATTTATCTACACACACATGCGAAAAACACCAAGCATGTAAAAACCTGCAGCTTAAATGCATCTAGAAATCTCCAGCGTATCATATCATACAATAGAGATAGCAGTTTAGCAACATTTCCTAGACTAGCCAGATCTGGGATATTACAACTAGTCACAACCTGTTGACGTTTTAGGCCCATTTATCTTTTTAACTCTGAATGTTACCTGCGCTTTTTCCCTTCTTCTATGCACTTTTAGGTACCCATATTATTAATATAATTCCATGGATGTCTTGTATGTCTCAATATATTTCTGTGGACTACTAATGTTCCTCGATATGAGTTTCGAGTAGGAAGTAATGGCCTCCATAGTAAACCCGTACCCAAAAATTACCTTACACTGTTTGGCCTGTAACTCCTTCATACAGGCTCTGTTTGAAAACCAATTTATCTTAGAAATCTCTCTCCAAGATATTTAATTTTAGATGAAAGAACTTATGTCCTAGAAGGACATATGATTTCATATGAATTTGATTTTCAAAAAATGTTGTTTAGGCCTCCGAAAATGGCCTGCAAAAACATGACCTGAAAAACACCTTATTTTTTTGGTAATTTTCATTATTTTCTGAGAAAATTATTTAAATTTCACTGACTAGGATGTTGATGTGGCATTCTGGTCGACCTGACACCTCGAGGTAGATTCATTTCATCCCCAGGCCACCCTGGCTCTGCCCTGTCAACCTTCTTCCTTCTCTTTCTATTCTTTCCTTACCTCCATCAATGCACAAATTCTTTGTTTTTGGGCCCCACAACCCTTCTTCCATGTGGAATAATTTAATATTCATGGGGATGGGTGGGCCCTATCCCACATCACTCTCCACGTGCAGGATAAATTTCGCATTGTTTAGATCCAAAGACATAGGATCAGAGGGGGGTCAACAATGATCAACAATCGTTGTTGCATTGTCCCCTCCCAACCTACCGACCATTAACAAAGGGGTGAGGTATGCAAAGGAAACTACCAGTTTTAAGCCTGACGATGTGGTGTCTAGTGTTGAATATATTCACCTCCCTGGTGGTTTCCAAACCCACCAGGGGACCCCCCCACAAACAAGGTTTCATGGTTTCAGACTGATGGTTTCGCCAGACAGGTAGGTGCCTACCACTGTGGCTCCACCTCACCTGCCACTTACCACAATCGGTGCCAATTAACACAGTGTACCTACCACTTTGGTATTACACATCATCCCTCTACCATTCCATATGGCATGTAGTCTCCACATCATGATGAAGTCATTGTACAAAACAATTCCAAAATGTTTCCAATTTTTCCAAAATGCCCAATAATGCATACTTTCGAAATTCATTTTTTGAGCCACCATTGACGATCCGAAACTAACTTAATGCTACCATTTTCATCATTTTTCACGTAAATTCTACCTCTACACATGGAATTCAATCCTTCCACGTCAAATTCTCCTTAATTTCATTGCAGAAACTGGGGCTTTTTCCCAATTTCGCCCAATTTTGTCATGGATGCCATGGCTACTCTGTAAACTCAAAATTCATCTATCTGCAGGCCTGAATTCACCTAATTAGAAATTAAAATTGATTATTTTTAATTCCCGAGCTTGATTCTTCCAAATTACACGTGAAATTTCCTGTAATTTCACTACAATAATTTTATTAAACAATTTGCAAACTTCCTATGACATTTTAAATGATGCAAATTTTCACTTCAACACTCTGTTATCTGACCCATGCATAGTGAGTGTCAAAACTGGAGCTTTGATACCACAATGTAGCATCCCCAAACCTAAGTTGGGCCATGCCACACAAATTTCTGCCTCTGATACCATTTAATTAAATAAATTCTCTATATATGAACATACATGCATTTCTAACATCAATAATTCACAAACATAATTATAACAAAAAAACCCATAATTTAAATATCATAAATAATAACACAACATGTACAACCAACACATAGAAGACACTTGTCTTATGAATAAACCATCAACTGCGTGCATACCTCAGAATTTCCTCCCAACCATAGACTTTGTTGCTCATAATATCTCAGTAACAGGTCACCCCTAAGTTGGGGCTATATACTCCACCAGGAAAGGCTTCCTAATCCATACTAAGGTCTATAAACAACATGCATGCTTAGACAAAGGTGCCAACTCCAAGGATCAACCTACAACCTCTCACCCCCCATGGTCTGTCCCACCCCAGGAAGTGTACCCCTTCTCTGCTCAACTGTCCTTTGGTTGTCCCACTTCCCTTCAGGGGCTTCAAAAACAATTTAGATAGGAAGTATGAAATACCTATAGATACATCTTGGAACCCAGGGAAACAATTCCTAGTAGCTCTCTCACCTGGAGAGAATGCTCACAGGCTTGACAACCCACTTCTTCCGCTCAAATTACCCAGGTTTACTGGTTAAAAATAACTGCAAAGATTCCCTAGTACATATACAATGGTTATAGTATGGAGAGTACGGATGGTCTCGGGAACAATGAAAAATGATGATAAGAAAAATGGAAGAATGATGGGAAAATACACTATTTCCCTACTTTACATATGCATGTTCCCAACTTGACACTTGTCATGTTGGGAACTACCTTGTCCCCACTTTCCCCTACTTGGTGATACGTTCATCCTATACCTTTAGCCCCCTTTCTCTTCTAGTCGAGTTATATCCCCCCATACTCTTTTTTTCTGGTTGGTCTCCAATAACGATGTATTTTGTTAATAACATTGAGAATGATTAAATATTACAAAGATGGGCTTGTTGGACTTTTAGTATTTTGTCTCTCTAGCCTAATAACCACACATGCACTCTTGCCTCAAAACATATTTACAAAGGCACTCTGGCCCAAAATATCATGGCTCACCATCCTATATGTACATTTACAATTTTGGGTTCATCCTAGGGGTATTACACTACTCCTTTTCACACTCTCCTTACTGACATGTGGAATCAATCCAAAGCAAATTTTAACTGGTTGCTCCTCTGTGCACTCTCCATATAGGCAAATGAGGTCGATCCAATGCAAATTTAAGTGGGTTGATCCTCTGTGCACTCTGCTTACTAGTAGGTGGGGTAGATCAATGTAGTGGTTAGTGGGTTTGGAGTTTTTTTATTTGGTCAGGGATTTGGTGCCATAATGTGTCTTTTATGTTTGAATTTTGTTTATTTTATTTTATTTTATTTTTTGTTTATTGTTTATTTGTTATTTGTTTGTAATATAATTTATATTTAAATTTGTATATAATATGTGTTATATAGTTATATATAACCCCTTTAACCCCTAAACCTCCCTAACCCCCTAGACACAAAATCCCATAACCCCCAAACCCCTCAATCCCTAACTCCTAACCTCTGACCCTAAAACATGTCCACCAAAAAATATCTTATGTTTAAAGCCTTGTAATGGCTTCCATATGACACTTGCAGCTCAAAGATTCAATTTAGGGTTTGGGTAGTGGTTTTGGAGCATGCACATGGTTCCTATGGTCGATGAAGGTGGAGTTTTAGAAAGTTACCAAGGTTACTGGTTGGAGGGTTAAAAATTTGTGGTAGATTATCAATATTGACTGGTAGTTAAAATCAATCAAGACATGCTCAAAATGGATTAGGAGGTTATAGGTTGGTGTATTATTATAAAAATCAGGGTCAATGAATTATAACCAACGAACGATGTATATAAGAAAATGGCATAAAAATTAACCCATATAAAAAAATACTTTAAAGAGAATAAATCATAGAAAATATATAATCACATACCTGAATCTACATTTCAATAATTCAATATCAATGATCTTGTTCTTCATCCAAATCCACATCCATATCATTCGGTTTAGAATTGACGTTGAAAGGATTGGGCATAACAACACCATAATCAATGTCATTTTCGATCATTTGATCATCGGTATGATCATCGAGAACATTTCCATCTACATATAGCTCAACTTCTTCGTCTTCTTCGTCTAACACATATAATTTCTCCTTTGCATCATCTTCTTCCGCTACATTATACTTTACAAGCCTTCCTCTTGGATCATATATAACAACGTATGACCAACATGCTTTACCTAGAACCTATGAGTGAAATACCTACTTACATTGGCTTTGAAGAACATAGGGCTTAGTTCCTCGCTCAAATTTCCTTGTATTAACCATGGTAAATCCATTAGCATGCTTAGTAATAGTTCATTTAGGATCACATTCATTCATCTGTAACATGTACCATTTGACCTTGAACAAGACTAATTTAAAGGATTTAAAGTCACAATCAAGTATATCATCCAAATACCCATAATATGTATTTTCAAATACCTCTTGATGCCTGCCACTTCTAGAGGAAACATTAGTAACATGAAATACTACATTTATCCCACAATCAAAGGTTTTCTTCTTGTCATCCAACTTTTTGATGTGAAATTTATGGCCATTGCACCACATAGCCTTGTGGTGTTTCAATTGCAATATGCTCAACACATAAAAAACACATTGTCAATTAATAAACATATTTAGACCTAGTAAATATTTATGACTCTGATGGAAATCATCTCTATGAGTACTCTCGGGGGCTACGTAACAATGCCAACAATCATGCATAGGTTCTTGTAGTTTATATGGGATTGTAGCTCATCCCAACTGACAAGATGGCTTGCGTTATTGTCCTTGGTGACTTTGATTTGATTATAAAGAGGCTCAAGAGATTAAGTAAAAATGCTCTCCCTAGTCTTATGCAAATTTATCAATGCATATGAACATGGACAAACAATTTAAGTCTATGAGCTATTTTCACATTCGAAGAAGGAAAAATGCATTGGCCAAAGCAACGAAGTAATTATGACAAGGTACAATTTTTGTTAACAAGGAGCATTCTAAAACTTGTCTTCCATAAGTTTATTATGCAACATAGTAAAAATGTTTGGCTCTCTTTAGATAGAAATCAATCCAGTGTATTAATCTCTGAATTAATGGATATGGGAGGGGATGTAACCCACCTCCCATTTGTAGCATGCCTTATCACATCAACAAAGCTCACACTACACTAAATAGCAGCCACCTCGTACTGGTGTCACAGAGCCTTATTTCAACACACCATATGTTATATCTCCATCGCATGCAAGTATTTACCACACCATTATGTGAAGTGACAGTCTCACGTGGGATTTTATCATCACAGCTGGCTTGAACCATTGTATCGTGTCCCCTCGACCTTGCAGGAATCTCTATCCACATGAGAACCACTACACATTTTCTGGATTTTGCAATAAAATTGCATAGGGGGCATCATATCAGTTTATGGCATCGTCTATTCTTCTAAGGGCATCTTCACCAGCTTCAATTACAACATTTTATGGAGACAGGGGCTGGGAATTTAGTAATACGGAGAAAAAATTATTTCATGCATGCACAATTCTTCCCAGAATCACATTAGCTTGTTGCAATTTCCTATCAACAATGAGGCGTTACAACAGATCCCCATGCATCTATACATAGTGTAAATTGGATCACCTCCAGGATCAAATATAGACCCAACAATCCAATATGGAGACTCTATGTGCCTCCAATGCCAATCTCGCTCGCCAGCTGCAGGAATAATAAATCAAATGGGCTGAGGAAATAACCATTGTTCTTTGGATGGTGAATAGGCATACATCTCAGATCCAGTCTCTTCATCGACATGCCGAGAGGAATTCTCCAGGTGTCTCAATTCAGTAGAGCCCAGTTCCTTCAATAGGATTGATTGCCTCTTATGAATATCAACAACCAATGTCGCAACAACCTATGCGTGACATTTAGGAACCAACTTTAGACGAGGTAGACACAGAGTTAAAACTCTCCTAATTTAGCCCAATGCAGTGTAAAGTTACATTTTTTCTATCGTTCTTTGTTACATTCTATACTTGGCAATATTGTAGTAGCTTTTTCATGTACTTAGGAGCACTTATGATTAATCTATTCATATGTAAGACTGTTTATGTAAGACTGTTGTTTTGGTTTAGCCGTTTGGTCATTTTGAAATTTTGTACTATTTGGCTGTTTTTGCACATGTATAACCCACTTTTAAAAAAAAATTATAATCGTCTCTTTCTCTCTTTCTCTCTCTATATAGAGAGAGAGAAAATAACATAACACATACATTAATGTAATGGAAAATAAGTAAAAAATGTGGGTGGATATGATTCTGTGTTTATCATTTAAATCAAATGCTAAATCAATTTCCCTCTGTGTAAGATTGATATCTTGATTATGATGGGATTCTTTAACCAATATAGCCACCCCTTCCCATGATAACCTACCATAACAGTGTATGCATCGTTCTATCAATACCTTTATCCAATCAACATTGTTTGCGATGTATAAATGTAGTGCATCCCACTCTCGAGCAACTATATGAAAAAATAACAATTCATCAATAATCAAGTAGCATGGTAAAGATTAATAATTGATGGAAGAATAAAAATTAAATAGGTATGATATAGATAAAAATGAATAATCAAAATTATTATAGATCTCTACCATCTAATTACCTTTCACTTTCCAAATTCTACCTTTTCCCAATAAGACCTCCCCTTCAAATGTGTTGATGGAGTTGACATCCCATATGAGAGGCACATCCATATCTACTGTAAATATAGGAAGATTTTGACCAATATACACTAAGAATTGATATACCATACAACCCTCCACCATAGAACCTTCCAGACATGCTCTTTCTCTAACAAAAGCCTTCAATGATTTCAAATTCCTCTCCCTTATCGACAATGACCTTGTGTGTATAGGTCCACACATTTCAATCTCCTCAACTTGGTGTATGAGGTAGTGTTCTTGCTTATTGAACAATGCCAAAGATAGATACTTTTGCATTTCACACATTAGCTGAAGAAATTCTCTCCTATCTAGAAATTAAATTGTTTGTTTTTATATTTAAATATTTAGAGAGAAAAAAATTAAGATAAATGTATGGGTAGTTTTTATTTTTTATTTAAAAAAAAATTATTTATTTATACTATATTTTAATTTAGTAATCAATATTAGTGTAAATTTATATTAACTTTGGATTTATCACATTTTGAAAGAAATAAATTTCTTAAAAAAATTATAATTTCACTTAATTTAATATAATAAATTACTCAAATATATATATAAATATAATTTCATTTGATTATTGTAAGATTTTTTAAAATACAGTTTTTTTATTATGGTAAGATATTTTATTTATATTGTAACAATATTTTTATATAAATATAATATTTATAATTTTTATATAAATATAATATTTTAAAAATATAATATTTATAATGGGTAGTTAATTTTTATATAAATATAATATTTATAATTGGTAGTTAGTTTTTATATTAGGTGTTTTTATTAATTTTTTTATCTCCCACTCTTTTATATATATAAAAATATATTTTTATATTTTCTTAAAAATGATATATGATGTCATAAGCTTTATCTATGTATGCAACATCTTTATTATAAAATAAAGAAATGATATATGATGTCATAAGCTTTATCTATGTATGCAACATCTTTATTATAAAATGCTTTTTATTTTATTAGTGCAAAAATAATTTTAATATCATAAGTTAATATCATTATTAAGTTTATTATCTAAATGCTTAATCATGTTAATAATAAAGTTATTGATTAAACTGTAGTTTGCAGTTGATATGTGTAAATGAAGTGCATTCAAATAATTGGTAATTAGTTGTTATATAAATATAATATTTATAATTGGTAGTTAGTTTTTGTATTAGGTGTTTTTATTAAATCTTTTTATCTCCCACTCTTTTATATATATATATATATATATATATTTTCTTAAAACTGATATATGATATCATAAGCTTTATCTATGTATGTATGTAACATATTTTTTTATAAAACGCTTCTTATTTTATTAGCGCAAAAATAATTTTAATATCATAAGTTAATATCATTATTAAATTTATTATCTAAATGCTTAATCATGTTAATAATAAAGTCATTGATTAAACTATAGTTTGCCGTTGATATGTGTAAATGAAGTGCATTCAAATAATTTAATATTGGGAAAAAGTAATCTTTTTAGATTAAATTAATTTAAATTTAAATTTATATTAAATTTAAACTTATACATATTAAATTAATATGGGGAGAATATAATCTATTTAGATAAAATTAATTTAAATTCATATTAACTTTAAATTTATAAATAAATAGTTTAAAAGGATAAACTTTTTAAAAATAGTTTAAATTTATAAATAAATAGTTTAAAAGGATAAACGTTTTAAAAATAGTTTAAAAGGATAAACTTTTTAAAGTATATATATTTTTTAAAGTATACAAAAGACATAAAATTAGTTTAAATTCATATTAACTTTAAATTTATGAATAGTTTAAAAGGGTATTTTTTTGTTTGTTAGTTTGTTCGTGACATGTGGGACTAATTTGTGGTTAAGAAAGTATGACTCAGGGGCATCTAATCCGTAAAAAATTATATGTGGCTAAGAAACAACAATTCAGGAGCATCTAAGCCGTCAAAATCACCCGGGGATTGCACGTGACGTGAGCTTTAACATCACGGAGCACCTTAACAACACACACACTCTGTCATCAAAGCAGTCAAAATCACTCGGGGATCGCACCCAACCTAAGCTTTAACATCACGGAGCACCTTAACAGCACACTCGACGTGAGATTTAACATCACGGAGCACCTTAACAACACACTATGTCACCGACTGTCCTACACCTCATGGACTTCTCAAAATTTGAAGGACATGGGGGTGGGGGAATTCTCAAAATTTGAAGGACATGGGGGTGGGGAAATTCTCAAAATTTGAAGGACATGGGGGTGGGGGAATTCTCAAAATTTGAAGGACATGGGGGTGGGATTTAATATAGTATCTTTGGGTGCAACCACACGTTCGACCACTACCTCAAGGTGTCCCCATGGCTTCAGGTTAGGCCCTCACGGAAATTGAACCTTGCCCAATGATGAAAAACTTCTCCCATTGAATCCAACCCCTTTGGGTTGTTTAAAACAATATTTTTAAATGTATAAAGAGTAGGTTTATAATTAGAAAGATGCAATTCCTCTTAATTTTTAATAAACTAGATCTAAATTAAATTTAGATTAGGTTAATTTACAATTTCAATATATTTTTATTTAAATTTTACATAAAATTATTGGAAAAAACATATCTCCAAATTTATCATCTTATTAAAAATTGAATAATTTATATTAAAAAAAAAAATACCATAACATATAACCTAGTTACATAACATATAACCCATGTAAATGATAAATAATACAACATTAATTATCATACATATTAGAAAATACATCATCAAATATAAAATATTTCATATTATAAAAGATATATCAAAACAAATGGGAATTAATACTACACTCCCTATTGTTCATTATTTGCCCATAATTTTAGGAATGAAATACTTCTACATTGGGATCACATTATTTTGAGCACTTAAATTAGTGTTATGTGAGTCTATGTTCCTAGATGTTAAATTAGTGTTATGTGACTCTAAGTTCCTAGATGTGTGTAGGGATAGGAGCTATGCCTTTTTAGATTTTTTAGTTAGTTATCATATAGGCAGGGGCATTGAAGGGGATGTAACATATATTAGATTAATGTTATGTGATTTTATGTTCTTAGATATGTGTAGGGATATGAGCTATGTTTTTTTAGTTAGTTATTATAGATAGGGACACTTAAGGGGATGTAACATATATGATAGTGAAGAGGGGTAAAGGTAACATGCCTATCCAAGATGATTCCTTGTTCCATGAGATATAACATTTCATAATAGTATGGGTCGTAGATATTGATACAAAGATTCATTAAGACGTATGTAGTAAGGACACATATTCCTTATTACTTAGTTAACCACAAAACTCTTACCATAACCAATAGGCTCAAAATGTAGTGGCCTTACTTTGGGTTTCATTTAATTGAACAAGGTAACGTACTCTTAGATACTAATTTGGAATTGTATATAATTATGTTCTTGATTTATTTAAGTTATACTAATAATTTGGTATTGGATATAGTTATTTTCTTGATTTATTTAAGTTATAGAAAGCTTAAAACTTAAGCATATTATCATGTTTATAAAAAAATGTGTTCAATAGAAAAGTGCATTTTATTTAATTAAAAGATGGAATTTTGAATGCAAAGTAGGTATGGTTAGATTTTATGACATGAAGAGATGGTGAAAGTGGTCATGGTATATGAAAACATTGGTTTCATGAAATGGTAAATGAAAGAAGTATAATTTCATTATTACAATTTTTGGGTGATAAATATATATTCATTACTCATTAACATTATTATTAACATTATTATCTTTGTTACGAGACTAATCACTATCCTCATTATTATATTGTTCGTTACTTTTCTGTTTTATTATCTTGTTTGTCATCCTTCTTGTTTTCATAGTAATCATTTTTGGGTAATAAATATATAGTCATTACTCATTAACATCATCATCTTTGACATGAACCTAATCACTATCCTCATTATTATCTTGTTTTTTATCCTTCTTGTTTTCATAATAATCATTTTGATGATTATTACTAGCAAGTTTAATCTCATCTAATCTATTATTGAAATTTATTTATATTTATAAAAATTAAGTTTTGAAATTAAAAATAATAAAATTAACACTCATAAAAACATATCATTAAACTTTTAAATAAATACAATAACATCATTTATAAAATATAACCTAAATTAATATACAAAAACATCTAACAAATTTATTAATAGAACACCATTCAACCAACATAGTAAATTAACTTATGTCTTCACTATATTATGTCATATTATTTCTTACCATTTTTTACAACATTTCAATTTTCCTTATTAAAGTTGAACGATTAAATTTTTTACATCAACTAAAGAGATGTATACTCTTTTTTGTTAGCTAGCATGTGGGGACTAACCTATGGTCTAAGAAACCACTACCTAGAGGCATCTAAACCATCTAAATCACTAGGGATCGAAGTCTCCTTGACCACACCAACCAACCCTTAACATGATTGATATTTTTGAGTATCTCCTCCCAACCACCCAAAAAAATCATCCTATTTATTTTGATTTAAGTTCTACATAAAATTATTGGAAAAAACATATCTCCAAATTTATCATCTTATTAAAAATTAAATAATTTATATTAAAGAAAAAGAAAAATTACCATAATATATAGCCAATATAAATTAAAACACTACAACATTAATTATCATACATATTAGAAAATACATCATCAAGTATAAACTATAAAATATTTCATATTATAAAAAATATATCAAAACAAATGAGAATTAATGTTACACTCTTATTGTTCATTATTTGCCCATAATTTTAGGAATGAAATACTTCTACATTGGGAGTACATTATTTTGAGCACTTAAATTAGTGTTATGTGACTCTATGTTCCTATATTATATGTGTGTAGGGATAGGAGCTTTGCCTTGGGATAGGAGCTGTTCCTATATTATATGTGTGTAGGGATAGGAGCTTTGCCTTTTTAGCTTTTTTTAGTTAATCATCATATAGACAGGGGAATTGAAGGGGATGTAGCATATATTAGATTAGTCTTATGTGACTCTATGTTCTCTAGATATGTGTAGGGATATGAGTTATGTTTTTTAGTCTTAGTTAGTCATCATATAGACAGAGACACTTAAAGGGCTGTAATATGATAATATATATCATATTGAAGAGGGGTAAAGGTAACATGCCTATCCAAGATGATTCTTTATTCCATGAGATATAACATTTCATAATAGTATGAGATTGTAAATATTGATACAAAGATATATTAAGACATATGTAGTAAGAACATATATTCCTTATTACTTAGTTAGCCACAAAACTCTTACCATAATGTGGAGGCCTTACTTTGGGTTTCATTTAATTGAACAAGGTAACGTGCTTTTAGATAATATTTTGATATTACATATAATTATGTTATTTATTTAAGTTACACAAAGCTTAAGCATATTATCATGTTTATGAAAAAATATCTTCAATAGAAAAGTGCATTTTATTTAATTAAATGATGTAAGCATGGTTAGATTTTATGACATGGAAATATCAAAATAACATTACAAAGTGGCGAATAATATGCACTTTATATAGTTGATATAAATGTATGGATTTTTGCATGAGA
The DNA here is from genome assembly GCA_009831015.1 of Picea engelmannii. Taxonomy (NCBI): domain Eukaryota; kingdom Viridiplantae; phylum Streptophyta; class Pinopsida; order Pinales; family Pinaceae; genus Picea; species Picea engelmannii. The sequence continues at coordinate 308,046 of ML777217.1, read as the reverse complement.
CTTAGGTAGCATTTATCTGAAAGTTATAGAAGGTGGTTGAAAGGGATATGAAAAGCATCCAACTGATGGATAATTGTTGTAATATTAATATTAATGTTGGTTGATTTGATGGAGAGATGGGGAAAGTGGTCATGGTATATGAAAACATTGGTTTCATGAAATGGTAAGGAGTATAATTTCATTATTACAATTTTTGGGTGCTAAATATATATTAACATTATTATCTTTGTTATGAGACTAATCACTATCCTCATTATTATATTGTTTGCCATTTTTTTGTTTTATTATCTTGTTTGTCATTTTTCTTGTTTTCATAATAATCATTTTTTGGTGATAAATATATAGTCATTACTCATTAACATCATCATCTTTGACATGAGCCTAATCACTATCCTTTTTGTTTTCATAGTAATCATTTTGATGATTATTACTAGCAAGTTTAATCTCATCTAATCTATTATTGAAATTTATTTGTATTTATAAAAATTAAGTTTTGAAATTAAAAATAATAAAATTAACACTCATACAAACATATCATTAAACTTTTAAATAAATACAAGAACGTCATTTATAAAATATAACCTAAATTAATATAAAAAAAGTCCAACAAATTTATTAATAGAACACCATTCAACCAACATATACTTGGTAAATTAACTTATGTCCTCACTATATTATGTCATATTATTTCTTACCATTTCTTACAACATTTCAATTTTCCTTATCAAACTGTGTGAAGGATTAATTTTTTTACATCAATTAAAGAGATGTATAATTTTTTTTGTTAGCTAGCATGTGGGTTGTCTCTCGGACTAACCCATGGTCTAAGAAACCACTACCTAGAGGCATCTAAACCATCTAAATCTGAGTCTCTTTGACCACACCAACCCTTAACATGACTGATTTTTTTGGGTGTCTCTTCCCAACCACCACAAATTTCCAACTTTAACTTCCTTACATAACAAAACCCTAAAAATTCAATCACCCTAACAAAATTTAACCCAAAAAAAATATAATTCAAATTAATTTAATTAAATTCAACTCTTACCAACTTATTATTTACCAACCTAACCAACCTCAGTATGATCACTAATATATAGTGTGAAGGGTCCAAGAATAGAAGTTTCTGTTTATGAGTCGAGAAACACAACCCTGACCATGAGAACACGTTCCAATAATGTGATCTGTCTTCCAGAAATATGCTTCAAAATTTGAAGCCAAATGTTTGTCCCAAGACAAAGGTTAAGAGGTTAAAAAAATAAAGCAAGGAAGCCCTTATTCGAAGGAGAATATTAATGTGCCCTTATTCGAAGGAGAATATTAATGTAGAATTAAAGTTTAATTTAGGGATTTGTGTTGTTCATAAAATTATTTATGATATTATATAAATATTATTAAAAGTTAAAGATGATCATAATAAATGTTTATAATAAAATATAGAATGGTTTATAATATTGATAAAGTTATTTGGTTGTTGTAATTTAAAGATAAATTAGTTAATATTATTAGATTTAAACATTAAAATATAGAATAAAGTTATTTGTTTTTTTTAATGAAACTTTAATATAAATTTTGATTGAAATTTTAAAGATAATAAAAGAAAATATTAAGTTAAAAAATACAATTAACTTAAAATTGTAGTGATATATGTTTTTAATTTTTATTTTGTTATTACATTTTAGTGAGTATAATTTGTAATTAATTATTAAATTAAAATGACATTTCAGTGAGTATAATTTATAATTAATTATCAAATTAAAATGAGATTTTAGTGAGTATAATTTGCAGTAATTATCAAATTAACTTAAAATTGTAGTGATATATGTATTTAATTTTTAGTTTGTTATTACATTTTAGTGAGTATAATTTGTAATTAATTATTAAATTAAAATAATATTTCAGTGAATATAATTTGTAATTAATTATCAAATTAAATTGACATTTCAGTGAGTATAGTGAGTATAATTTGCAGTAATTATCAAATTAAAATTTATAATATTGATAAGGTTTATAATTAATTTCATAAAAAAAGGTTTAAATTTATATACATTATAAATATTAGATTTTGTTTAAACATTAGATTTTTTTTTTAACTTTTTCATATTTTGGTGAAATCTACAATTTTTAGTTGTTTAATTATTTTGTTTAAACATTAGATTTTTTGAACTTTTCATATTTTGGTGAAATTTCTATTTTTAGTTGTTTAAATTGTATTTTTGAATGTATAAATGGATTTAGCACCCACCTTGAAAACCCCTCACAACAATCAAATTATATAGTTTTAATCACTCAAATATAGAGTTCCAATAAATTTTGACCAAATTTCAGTAAAAAATGATAGGAAAATATGTCCATAAAAACTCCAAAAAATAAAAGTTTTAAACCAAGTATTACCAAATTACTTTTTAAAAAAGTAAGTAGCAACCAGCTAAATCTTTTTAGGCAATTTTTTTAGTTTGATTTTGCCTTGGATCTGCAGATTTGAGTGGTTAAGTTTGTATAATCAGAAGGCCCTAGAGGTTTTTCATCAGGCTGAATCCATTTATGCATTCAAAAATGCAATTTAAACAACAAAAAAATAGTGATTTTGTCTAAATTTACATCACCCCATTACCAAAAAATTTCAAAAAAAAACTCAAAAATTAAAACGTTTAACCTAAGCCTTCTAAATTTAAGGATCGGACTCCATTCATTAGTAGCTAAATCCATCCATCTGCCCAAAGAAGAATGGGCAAAAAGGTTTCTAGATAGAGTACAAGATATACTCCATGCAGAGCGGGTTATTCCGAGCACCTCGGTTACCTAAATGCTCAGTAAAGTCACGGACTCGTCATTGGTTCAGCAGAAAATATTGGGTGGGCGCCGGGGTATATGGTGGACTGTCAAACGATGAATCCATAGAAATGTTATCGAGATATATTGACAGAGCAGTGGTCAATCATTCCATGATATCTCCACCCACTACACGACTTCTTTATTCCAGACTTCATACGATCGCCTACCATGTCTGTATGTGCTCCTCATTCGTACATCCATTTCCTTATTCCATGAAATCTTGCATATCTGCTTCCCTTTAACTGGACAATATTCTCGATCCCAGAGCTCAAATGCAGTGAAAATCGAGCTACAGGCTACAGGCATGCATGCAGTTTGATATTCATGGTCAAACTAGTGAGCGTGGCAATGGCATTCGGATTTCTCGTTCTTGGCTAACATTGTTCTGAGGATTGCTTGGAGATTTGAAAATTGATTTCTTTCTGAGCTCTTAAATTCATGATGTATGTAATTCTGCACAAATATTCAAGAGAAATAGGTTTTATAGGTTTTAGCAAGCCTGTCACTATTAGCAATTACTCGTTGTCACTCCCCATTAGCAATTAGGTTTTAGCAAGCCTGTCACTATTAGCAATTAGGTTTTAGCAAGCCTGTCACTATTAGCAATTTTCGCTAGTTGGATCGAAACTCGGTCCTGAGACGTGTGGCTTCTGGATTTCGTAATCAACCATGTCTTCAAATGCAATAGGCCGTGACTTTAGCAGCACTAGAGAGTTTCTATCGTTGGGAGCACTCCGAGCTTTAGGTAGGCATCCAGATAATTACTCTGAGAAACCTCCTGATGGCTATGCTCGATCTAATAAAACGAAGAATATGGTTGTTAGCATTATGCGCTCAGTGGTCAGGGCTATCTATTCAGTTCCTGTATCAGCTTGTACTTCTTGTTCGAGTATGGATTCTGATCACCACAAGGATCCTGTATCTCTTGGAAGCCGAGTGACGGGAACCTTGTTCGGTTACAGAAGGGGGCGCGTGAATTTCGCAGTGCAGGAAGATCCGAGGAGCTATCCTGTGATGCTTCTAGAACTTGCGACTCTTACGAATTCTCTGGTGAAGGAAATGGCCTCTGGATTGGTGAGAATAGCTCTGGAATGCGAGAGAACTGTGAACAGAGAAAAACTGTTTCAGGAACCCAGATGGACCATGTATTGCAACGGGCGTAAGGCCGGTTATGCTTTGAGAAGAAGCTGGTCTGAGTCTGATGTGAGGATTCTGACTATGGTGCAAGCAGTTTCCATGGGCGCTGGTGTTCTTCCCGTGGAAGAAGAACTAGGACCTGAAGGAGAACTCATGTATATGAGGGCTAGCTTCGATAGGGTAGTCGGTTCAACAGACTCTGAAGCTCTGTATATGGTGAATCCTGATGGCATTGGAGGACCCGAGTTGAGTATTTTCTTTCTCAGGATTTAATGCCTGGCCCGAGGGAATGCAGCAGTAGTTTTCACGGAGAAGAAGGATAAATGCAAGGGTGAAGTTCGAGAGGACATCATGTTTCGGCTCATTTGACAATTGCTGAAACAATAAAAAAAGAAAACTGTTGTAATAGGCATGCACAGAAAGCTTGCCGCGATGCAATATTGTAATTCGTAGGTTTTCTGTGTGTACTGTATGTTCTTTGAAGAACTTTCACAGCAAAATTGCAAACTTAATTCATAAACAACGTTCTGTTCATTGTGTAATGTTTTCGTTTGAAATTAAAATGTATGACAGGTTTTTCTATTTCAGTTGTTTTTACTTCTAACCTTCTATCTTGCTTGAATTCAACAATCTACAAAATATTTGAGATTACATCATTCTAAAATTTTGAAGATGTTCTTTCAATACATCCTATTCTAA
>ML777217.1:230478-254694 GCA_009831015.1 Picea engelmannii | reverse complement strand
ATAGTCATGGATACATCCTTGTCACCTGATTGAGAGCGAGGGGCATTAGGAAGGATAATATAGAGATACCCTAATTGGGAATAAATAATATTGTACAATTGTTCCTTTTGGATGGCTTCATCCTCATTTCTAGGCATAGTCATGGATACATCCTTGGTTACGGGGGGAAGAAGGGATTCCAGGAACTACTCTATAACCCCCAATAACTATCAACTTGAACATGGTATACCCTCTGATCCCTATGAATCCTGAGACAATCTCCCCTAGTGAACATAGTGTGACCTCGAACACAATAAAAGATGAATACATTATGGTTATGAACATAGTAACATCATAATAGATTGACCCCTCTAATACACTATGACTCTTAACCCCTATAACCCTTGATCTCTTAATTCACCATTTTTTTATTTATTTCAAATTATTATTATGATGCATTTAGAAAAGTATGAGGTTAATTAATATTTCATTTATGGTCAACAATATCTTTGGAATTAAAGTATCATGTCATGGTATAAAATATCGATCACTATAACCCTCCTTGGACATAGTATACCCCCCAATATCCATTAACCTTGAATTAAATGGTCTCCCCTAATCCAATCACTCCCTCACACATTATGACCCAAACAATCATGTTAACCCCTAAGGCACTATGGCCACTAACCATTAAGCCACTAATATGCTATGACCACTAATAATTATGGTCCTAGACATTGTGTACCCACTGATCCCTATGAAACTTGACATGCCTAACCCTTGAATATGTGTATACTACTTGGAGGTCATAGGTTCAAATACAGAGGGGGGTAGGGTATGTATACCTTCATATATGGGGAAAACAATTAGATGGGGAAAACCTATGACCGAAAAAAAATACATAAAAAGAAGCATTACATTCTATCCTCCTCCCTTCCTTACTCATCAATCCTTTGTGCCTCCCTTAATTGAACCTCTTTTGATTCCTACGGAAACCCAGAATATTGAATCGACCCTTATACCCCCTATGGCCTTGCATGCCAAAAATGATTCACTCCCATATAGCGTTTTATCTCAATCCTATGTAGTTTTGAATTGGAAAAATGAACACCAACAATAAGAGGAGGATGAAGTAGACGAAGAAAGAATCCCAAAGAAAACTAGGAGGAAAACAAACAAGGCCCTTTAATTCCCTAATTATGCTCTATATATACCTAATCATGTGTTGTAGATCCATGATTAGGCCACAAATGTACTTAATTAGGAAATATGGATCCTTTTTAGGCCCTAAAGATACAATCAAACCTTGTAACTCCAAAATAGGCCATGTATATCCACAATTAGGGCCCATGAATCATGTATTAGGGACTAAATCCTTAGTTCTTGATCGTCAATTCATGGCTTAGGCCCAAAGGATCATTCTTGTTGTGCTCAATATTTGAATTTGGGCCTATAATCATCCTTGTAATTGCAATTCATGTGTCTCATCATGACCAAATATCTTTAACAATGTTACATGTACCTAGGGAAAGCATGACAAAAATGACCTATTGATCGGAGCCTTTGGCATGACTGACCAATGTTCTATGATGTAAGTGGACTATTTCAAAATGGGAATTTAACTCATATATATGGCCATACGATGCATGGGAAATTTATTCATTAGAATTTATTTGGGGGAAAGGAAGATAATGGAGTAGACAACATGTCAAACAAAGGAACTCATTTTTTCCTTTGTTGAAGGTCACTTATAGGCTCTTTATAGAGATAGAATCATGAGGATATTGAGGGCCTACCAATAAAATGGTATGTTAAAATTAGGATCCATAATTTGTTACATGTGTAGCTCATAATAATAAATGACCTCCACTTAGAACCATGCCCTCGAGCATAGCAAGGGAAAAATGGATAAGTTCATCTCCTTCACAATTAGGTTCTAATTTTGTTGTTTTATTGTCAAATTATTTGTGTGATTTGTGTTTGAGTCTTGACACCCTCCCATACCGTCAATGCATGCATCTACTATAACCATGCCAAATTTCAGTGCATACAAGCACAAACTGAAAAAATATCAATGTTGGCCCCATTCACAAGTCACTCTGCACGTGGTCCAATTAAAGAATAATTTCCACAAAATGAAAGGAGGGAATTGTTTAGAACCAGGGACGTTCCTCCTAATTAGGTTTTACATAAACTATAGGTACTATTACATGAATCCTTATAACAACTTTTTTCCTTGGGTACTATGTTGGATCATGTTGTCATTGATGCCAAAGTTTAATTAATTGATGTCAAAGGATTGATGTGAATTGATTGATTGATGCCAAAGAATGATTGATTGATTGATTGATTGATTTCAAGTAATTGATTGATGCCAAAGGTTGATTGAATAATGTCAAAGGCCAAAGGTTTGATGTATACACGTCTTATCATAGTTTTCATTGATACATGATGAATAGATGAAGATGGATCGATTTGGTTTCATTGGTATATTATGCATTGTTGGATTGATGTAAAGATGAATCTTTATTGTCTTATCATGGTTGATAAGATGCACAAATGGATGAACTCCAAAGTGGTCCCCTTATGAACTCCAAAGTGTACATTTAGGAATAATTTAATAAATGTGTAATATATTAAATCTATGTCAACATCTAATAATTACCTTTCATAGTCTTCATTTTACCTTTCCCCAATAGTACCTCCCCTTCAAATTTGTTGATGGAGTCGAGATGCCAAATGTGAGGCACATTCATATTTTCTGCTAATTTGGGTAGATATTGACTAATATACACCATGCATTGATATACCATATATCCCTCAACCATAAAACCCTCTAGACGTGCTCTTTGTCTAAAAAAATCCTTCAGTGACTTCAACTGCCTCTCCACCATCCACATCGACCTTGTGTGTACTGGTCGACATAATTAAATCTCCTCAACTTGGTGTATGAGGTAGTGTTCTTGTGCATTGAAAAATGATGGAGGTAGATATTGTTGCATTTGACATATTAGTTAGGGAATTTCTCTCTTCAAATACCTTATATCTTCTTTATGGATTTCTTTTGATGATAACCACCTACAAATGTCGATGCAATAAAATAATATCAAGGCATACATAAATTTGCAGATAAAGGATAATATGTCAATAAGTTCCGCTACAAATCACATAAGAAGTACATTTTACTTATAAAACAATACTTACCTCGTGTATTTGCCAAGTACATAAATAAATTGTTTTATGTTGTTGTCAAAGTCGTTTGGGAGAGATAAAGGTAGAAAATATTGTAACAAAAAACAAATAATTATTATTTTCTTCCAAAAAATGCATACCAATAAGGAAATATATTATAACCTACTAATTACCTTAATGAATGTATGTCATTCATGTGTTTTAACCCCACCAAAATCACCTTTTTTAGTTAAGATATTTTGTATGTTCGACAAAAACCCCGTCGGAAACCTAATTTTTCGAATGACCTCTTTTACAATATTTCTCTGTTTCTCTGTCGATAACTAAGGAAGACTAGTATTTTGTTCATGACCATCGCCATTAGAATTAATAATAACACTTTGCAATGCATGATTAGATTCCTGGATGTCACAACAAATCTTTCCAATTCTCTCTTTGTCAATCTTTCCATATAATATTTGCCATAACAATTCTGTTATGTTCTTCCCGATATGAATTGTATCAAACAAATGAACTATTTGTAGGTGCTTGTAGTATGGAAATATACTGAATTGCATTAGGTAACTTTTCATTCCTCGTGGAAGCCCATTTGTGCCTTAACGACATTCATGAAACATCAACAAATTGAAATTAACATTAATTAATGGGACAAAATGAAATTTATACTAATGAAATTAACCAAAGATTTCTATAATAGGCCATACATAAATAATTTGCGTACCTTGACAATTTCCAATATATTCCAACTTCCATAGGCGAGGTGTCATTCTTCGTGTTTTTTTTTCCGTTTTCTTCTTTACCATTGAAATTTTCTTTGTCTGTAGTTCGATAACTATGGTTCTTAGGCAAAAAGTGCCTATACTCATCAAACACTTCCTTTTCTAAACTCCTTGAACGATGAGATTTTATCCTCGGACCACAAACTGGGCATGCAAATTTACCCTTTGTTTGAAGACCTACAATATATATGAATAAATGTAGCGTCAAATTAGAGTTACAATTTAAAATAATTCATGATTTTTTCAATAAATATATCTAATATTAAATCACAAAATAAAGTAACAATATAACAAAAAAATGTGTTAACTTGGAAGCATCATGAATTATCCATGATAGTATTCCATGGAATTGAAATCGTTTTTTCCCTATTGGTCTAGAGATGTCATACATAGTGACGCCAACCCATAAATTCAACAACTCATCAATGAGAGGCTCAATATATACGCTCATATATTTAATCTGGTACCTACCTAATTGGTTCAACATACTACATGATTAATTATACTTATCTAGATGTTGTGATATATAAAATAAATAATTACCATGCACGAAACAAAAAAAATGAAATATTTTGTCATACTTTAAGGCAAATAAAAGATAATTAAATACCTACAACAATCGTTGCCAACATTGTGTTCTCTCTCTTGATCGACATCCAAGGAGGAAGGTTATTTTTTATAACAAAAATAGGCCACACTGAGTACGTAGAATGAAGCTCTCCAAATGGATTGACACCATCAGCTACCAACGAAATTCTAACATTACGAGGTTCTTCTTTAAAAATTGGCCACTTTTCTTCGATGTAGTTCAATGAAGAACAATCTGTAGGCATTCGAAGAACATCGTCTCAACTTTTGTTCTTTGCATGGAAATCCATAAACTGTGCTATACTTTGTCACCTGAACAACTGCTGGAAACGTGGAATTATCGGAATATAATGAAGAACTTTGTGAGAAACCTTCTTTGATACTTTATCGGTTCGATATCTACTTATTGGACATTGTGGGCATTCATTTTCTAATGCATCTTGTCCATAATATATGATATGATCATTAGGACTTACATCAATAACCTAATAGTCCATTCCAATTTCTTTCATAATCACAGATATTTCTTGATATGTGCATGGAAAAACATTTGACGTCGGTAATAGAACATCACCTAACAATCTAAAAATTTCTAAACAATAAGTCAATGTAAACAATATTAATAATCAATATATCATCCAATTTACTAATTTACAAATTAGAAAACAATAGCAATATAGGAAAAATTGAACCTTTTAAGTATTTGTGAACATGTAGGCATAAATAATTAACAAATTAAATACCTTAGTATCTGTGTGAGACATGTGTTTGATAAACCATTCAAAACCTTCAGGTTCACCAACAACAATACAATAGATAAAAGATTTGTTGTTGAGCCTTCATAAAGAGGTTGACGTGACTTCTTGAGTAGAGGATCAACATCATGACTATCATCCTAGTTGTCCTCATCCATTGGATCAAATGTGTCTTGGATCAATCTATTTATCTCATCTTCCTGATTTGAATCACTAACGTTATCTCCATCCATATCATCATTAATAACTTGATCAGCAACTTCAATATTCTGATCTCGAAGTTCATCTCCCTGTAAAGTAGTATTTCTTCTAGTACTTGGAAAATAACTCTTTGGAGGTCGACATTTTGGGGGCATCGTCTACATATTTAAAAACAACGTAGAAAATTTAGTGTGTATAGAAAATATAAAAATCCCGATAAGAAATATTACTAAAATTCATGACATACTAATTATTACAGAGAATACATTAAACATTGAATTCTCTTACCAAGGGACGATATTCATAACCCCCTTTGGTGTGCCCCTTCTCCCTACAATGTCTTTGGGTTGTTGTTATTAAAAGTCTTCTTTTTTGTAAGCCTTTGCAATCATAGCAAGGGCAATAACATTTTCCATCGCCCCTTGCCTCTAATTCCACTCTTAACCGAGCAAGCTTCCTGTCATTTTCGTTCATTGGTACAAATCCTTGTCCTGACAAGTAATTGTCTTACCTACACCATACCAAACATTAAGTTGTGAATTTTTTATATTTTAGCTACTCCTTTAGATTATGATATGTTTATTTACAGTGACCTACAATCCTCACAGTTATTTCTAATCCATTTTGACATGCTTTTTTTTATTATCGATTAACTATTAAGATATATATGCTTCAATTTGTACTATAGAGTATTGTGTAATGGATAACCATGGAAAATAATTACACACCATTTAATGAAAGTGGTCAAAATTTCTCAAACTTGAATCACTCGACACCATACACTAGCCTCTAAGTTGTTTTGTAGACAAAATGTCAATCTTAGAAATTCACCACTAAAAAAGGAATGCCAACCACTTGTCATCCACAATTGGGTTGGGTTGGTTTAAATTATGACGTGTTGATTTGCATCTACATACAATGGTCACAATTTTATGCTACTTACAATGGTCACAATTTTATTTTCTAAGACACTTTGGCATGTTCTTATTTTTCATTATCTGACTAGTAGATTTCATCATGTTATCGTAGATTTCACCATGAATTTTTTATATTTTAGATATTGATCCTTATTAATAGTGTATAAACAAGTTACATCAACTAAAAACTAAAGTTAATCACTACATCTAGAATTGCGTGTGATTATAAAAAATTTAGAGAAACAACATCACATATCAAAAAAGGGTATGTGGATTTTATTGAGAAAATTGAAACAAATATACTTTATTTATATTGGAAGACTATGGTATATAATCATAAGTTCATTTGTTAAAGGTTCTTATTCATAAACCAAGAAAGTTAAAGGTGGTTAACCATAAGCTAAGATGGTTGAAGGTGGTTAGTTAAAAGTGATTGTTATGTGCCTAATCATGACATAGATAACATCTTTATAATAAGGTCATATGTGTACAAATGTTTTCTTTATATAATAACGACATATATACCTAACATAATTTTAGGGTTAGTGTTTATGTATCTTATTAGTCCCTGCTAAAGCAGGGAATATATCAATCAATTGCAAGTCAAAATCATTTTGACTTTTGTAAATTTACAAAAACTTTAACAATGTTTTTCAATAAATATTTATTAATGAGAATTTTATATATAAATACAAATATTTTTTTATTTTTAAATATTCAAAATTCTATTTTTTTATTGGTCAAAAACTCTAAAGTGACTAATTTCCCTTGGATGGAGGTGACAATTAACCACAAAACTAAAAAAATTAAATTATTTGTTTTTTAAAAAATCCACAAATAGCCATGTATTAATTAAAAGTACAAATAATGATTGATGTTACCGGCATTCTATGTGTAGTAAATGTAAGAATACACTTTGGATTTTGAGACTTTGCTTCATTTCCCAATGAGTTGATGAGTGCACTTTCTCCACCGTCCAGATGTACACACCCGAACACGTCAACCAAAACGTTTAGCCTCGGGTTTTGTTTTGCATGTTTAAATAATGAAAATTCTCGTACTCTGTTTTGCAAAATGTGCAGACCCGATCACGTCAACCACAATATATAGTCTTGGGTTTTGTTTTGCATGCTTAAATAATGGATGATCTCTCGTACATTAATAATTATATGTAATATCAGCAGGCTATCTTGTCACTAATGCCAACCTACCCATTATTTATTACAATATGTTGAGGATAGCAAATAATTTATGCATAAGAGGGAAATGTTATTAATATTTCTCTGGGTGAGGTGAAGCTTTCAAAATAGTCTCTTCTTGAATATTTGGTAAGCTTATGCCTCTTCCATAGAATATATTAACTAGATCCTCGAATTTCAATGAAAAGAGAGAGAGATTATAGCTACAATTGAAGGGAAAAGGGTATGTGGATTCCATAAACCTAGAACATTATGGAATCCACGTACCCTTTTCCATAGAATATATTAACTAGATCCAAAAACCAAAGACATGAAATATGGTACTTTACATATTATAATATATTATCAAGGAAAAACCAAGGTATATGAAATTTGGACATTTGAACAAACATTTACAAGTTAAATGAGTACATCAAGAAAACATAACATACTAACCTTGCAAGTTCAAAATCCAAGCTATGTAGATCGAGAATTGGATTTGTTCAACCGGTGGGTGACGGAAAAAATAAACAGCTCAAACAAAATCCAAGAACAGTGTCACAACTATAGCAATTGTGTCGCAAAGTCTTTTAAAGTCACGCATATATATATCAAATAGTCAACTAGCCGTTAACACCAACCAATGAGATAGGCAAACGTTTCGTCGCTATTGCCACGAAAGTTCGTTGTTATTGTGACGAAAATCTTGGCTAGGTTAAAATAAGATTTTCATGGATATTGTGACGAACTTTCGTGGCAATATCGACAAAAATCCTGCCCTGTTTAAAAAAAATATGAAACTAGTGGAAGCGTGGAAATTTTTTATGGAATAATCCGCCCATATGTAGTAGTGATTTCTTTGTGGGTCACCTACAATCATAGTACCCAAGAGGGATCAAAATTGGAAAATATGCACTAACTAGAGATATTTTAACAAAATCACTCTTAAGAGTCAATACATATTGCCTAGGATCGATGACTTATTGGACTAGTTGCAAAATGTGAAATACTTCACCAAATTATATCTTAGATTAGGATACCGTTATGTGCAAGTCAAACAAAAAGACACCTTGAAGACCACATTCAAGAAAAAGGCAACGTTTCTATGAATGGTTGGTAATCCCTTTTGGTTAAATGTGTAATGTATAAATAACACTTATTCATGTTTCATAAATGATGTATTGCAATCCTATTTAGATTCATTTTTTATAATGTACTTGGATGATATATTAATTTTTAGCTTTGCGTAGGAAGAGAATATCTCAAATTTGATAAAAGTGTTGGAAACATTGAGGAAACATCCATTGCTAGAAAAACATTAAATATGTTAACTTTCCCAATAATGTTTGGTGTACATGAGAACTCAATATTAACTAATTCATGACATATCTACATCATCTTGATACTAATTAGTGAGGGTAGTAGTGGTGGATTTTGATGGCTATTTATTTCAAGTCTAAAATTAAATTGTTATTGTTAGAGAGAAGACCTCTATGTGATAGATCCTTGTGATGCAGTATCCGAGGCTAGTCACACTATTCCTAATCCATGATGTTATAATCTTAAATTTATGATATACAAATAAAATATTATATATACTTATCCAATTGATGGGTATGTTGATCAATTATTGAAAATGCATTCTCTAAGATGGACCCTAATATTTGATCTTGGGAATTATAATACTCAAGGTTGTTCATTGTTTTTCTTTCTAAAATCAACTTGGCTATTGTGAGCAATGGATTGGTCCAACTTGATATAATTAAAGTTGAAAACTAATCTCATCATTTGTGATATACCACTAAGTTACGATCCAACATTGGTTACTAGTCAAGATGAGTTGTCCTTGCGACTATGCAGGGATTATGGCACTAGTGTAAACTTTCTCATCCTATAAGATGTGTAGGGACTTCATGACTAGCAAAATACTTTCTAGAACTTGGGTTGAGAATAATAGAAACAAAAATGAAACATTGAGTGAAGGGTGGGTGAAATTCTATTAGGTATGTTGGAATATATCCATAAGGTTAGAATGAAATGAAACACCCCCATGCAATGAGAATTGGTTCTCATTAGGTGAGAGGGATCCTCCAAGTTGGTGCATATTTCATTAGAGAGATTTGAGTAATATAAATTCAATTATAGATTTCCATGTGTGGGATATATGGTGCATAAAACCCATGTCAATGTGACAATATGTTGATGTATAATGGTAAATGAGCTACCAACAATCTAAATATTTTTGTGTCTATATGTGGCTGAATTTTTTCAACCTTTTAACATGAGTAACAATTGTGAGTTTGGGAGGAGCTACTAGAATAATATGATGTTGATATCAAATGATGATGGAAATCCAAAATTGATAACTATATGTATATTTTACAACCTTTTCGCTCTTTATAGGGTGGAAAATTGGAGTTATGGAATTGTAGGGGCCATTTTCAAGGCCGATCCTAAATCCTACTTGTCAAGGTCAAAACTATAAAATCCATATTTGAGCAATTAAATAGTGTTTTGTAGGGGTTAAAACTTGGCCAAAATATGATACAAGTTTTTCTGTGTTATTCTCCATGACAAGATATTTCCAATAGTTCTAAGAGAACCTCAATTGATTCTTCAAATTGGATTGAGAATGAAATGCAAGAACATAATAATTTAGAGATTAAAAAAAGAACAATATTGAAAGTAAAGTATTATAGCGAAAATCAAATCCTCTTAACAATTCAATCGGTGAAAAATATTGCAATACAAAATAGCTAGAATGGTTGTAAGTTATCTCCAAGAAGAAATGTGGTGGCTATGCTCATTCGCAAAAAACCCATAAAAAGAGGATGAAACTACGTTATATCATAATGCCAAAAATACTAAGAGGAAAAATCCTCAAACTACAAAAAACATAACCTTAGGAGCTTAGGTGGTGAACTAAACATTGGTCTTGAGAAGCTTAGTTGGACATCAACTTCCCGTGGCCATAAATTTTGCATAGAAACTCCATATTATGCATTATTTGGAATGTTAAAAATCGTATCTTAATATCTATCTATTTTCCATGCCCCAATCAAAGATACAAGGTTTTGAAAATCTCCAAAATTACATGGGAAGGGCCTGAAAAATGAATTGAAATTTCAAGACTCACAAAACTATTGTAATTATGACAAGGTTCAAGATCATTTTTTAGATTATTACAGTCTCAACCAACCACTTGGAATATTCATTCCTCTTTTGGAAGTAATGGCCACCATCACGTAAATTTCCTACACCCGATTTGGGAAGTTATGCTAAATTTGGATCCTTGTAAATCCATTTCCTTAGTGAAGAAGTTTCCATACTTTGGCAATCTAATATAGTTGTATGTTATAATAGAGGGTTATCTTCGTATTAGTGTGCATGATATAGTTCATTATAGATTGATCGAGGTATTCAGGTTGAGATGTATAGGGGACAAGTGCTCTTCCACCTCCAAATCATCTAATAGGGGCAGAAAGTATGGTTGAAGTAATGCTACATTGAAGAAAAGGTGTAAGTTGAGAAGGGTTGAAGATTAAATTCAAAATTATTCTTGGCAACAACCTTGGGGATGGTGTAAGGATCATATTGGAGTGGTCTAAGCTTCCTATAGGGTCCTTTGAGTCACTCTTTCTTCAAGTGTAACCATACCTTGGAACCAACCTAAACATTTTGTGGAATTGAATGTTGATTGTGTCATTACTTGTACTTGGAATTTTCTTTATGTAGAATATCATGGACTTGTTGTTGTATGTGCCAGATCCATTCAAGAAATTGTGTTTCTTAGTCTACCTAATTTTGAGCATGGGAGGAATCTTCCTGTGCTAATGCAATGGGAAGAGATACACTATCTGGGACCAATGGCTGGAACCATAGTGATCCAGGGGATCAAATTTTGCTCAAAAATCAAAGTTCTTAGAATCGCTTCAAAATGGACATGTGCATAGGCCTCGTCCTCACGGTCCCAACGCAAATTGAACAAGCTCAAACTGACATCGTTTAAGAAAGATATCGCATTCTGTTCATTTTTCCAAGAAGGAAAAACATTGTTGACTGTACAGTTCATACATTCCATACAGTGTTGACATGGAAGCTGACTGTACAGTCTATATGGCCGAACAGTGACATGGAAAATGTGTTGTCATGCTGATTGGGCAAGCATTGGAAGACATGTGGATGAACCCAGTGTTGACATGTGTCATTATATTGGAAAGTGGTATGGTGCCACATGGCCCAGTCGTGGGCTGCCACATGGCACCCCTCCAATTTGCAAGTGGTAAAATTTTATGAGTCCACAGGAGTCAAACCCGCAACCTTCGGGCGGGGGAAAATTTTTGGCAGGGCCTGGGCTACCAGCCCACCCATGATGTTTCTTAGCATAGATAGTTTGTAAAAAAATATTTGAATTCAAACTAAGGGATGAGCGACAGAGTAAAGGGTCGAGGCTAGGCCCCATCCCGTAGTTCGTTATGCGCGTATTCCCTTTCCATATAACTTGAACACTCAATTGTTGGTGCACAAGATTTTACACTAAGGTTTAGCCACAGTTCTTTCCATAGAACACCATGCAACCATGTCTTATAACCAGTGGCGTGGGATTTTGTTACGTGGTTTTGTTTGGCATGGGTTTTGCATTGGTATAGCCCTCAGTTCTTACCACAATACATTACAAAATACAAATCGTTACATAACTGTGGGTGCGGGGAACACTCCAGCACATAGCCCCGAATTGTTAAAAACCTTGGTCACATCACTTTCTACCATATGACCACACACCCAAGCATGAAGGAGCTATCCAACGGGCACGCCAAAATGGTAGGTTGTTGGCCACATGGGGCCATATGACTGAGTTCTCCACCGGGAAAAGGGGCTAGCACACTAACAGTCCTACAATTTCTCCCATTTTGCTGGAACCATTGAGTGTGATGGGATTTGGTGCGGGAAACACACATAGGCCAGGTGAGTTTGTCAGTGGGTGTGTTTTGGTGAGCATGTACAACAAGCTTGAAGGGAAAAACTTCAAGGAAGTATAACTTCTTCATTTTTTGGCCAAACCAGGTGTCGAAAAATCTCAACTAGGGGTTTTTGGACGTTCTGAAGCCATTGGAGACATCTATTTTGTATTTTGAGCACTGTAAGAGTACTTTTTAAGAATAATTAAAATTATCCAAGGGAAGCTGGACCAGGAGATGTATCCCAAGAGAGGGGTGAACTCCTTTATTATTTTTTGTGTTATGTGTTCATTATTGATGATTTTTATATGACTGATATGCTACTTATGATTAATTAAAAATCATTGAACTTATGTGCTAATAACTTGATCCAATTAGCCAAACACATACCATTTTTACACTTGCAATTTAAAGAGACGAGTCTTATTCATTTTAAAGATCTATTGGAAACAAATCCATTCCATTTTCAGATCAGTTGGTATAAGAGCATAGGTTTTTGAAGTCTTGATTGTTTGCAAGTTTTTTTTTTTCTGATGCTTACAAGGTTGAAGCTCACAAGAGAACAAGGTCAACTTGTAGAGCCAATTTCTCAACTATCAAAAAGGGGAACTATCAAATCACCTCAAGCTTCAAGGAGATATTCACCAAGTATGGCTCATTAGGAGAATCATGGAACTCTTCCTTTAGAGGAGGAAACTTTTAGAAAATGTTTCTATGATATGACTGATATGGTCAAAATTTTGTTTGAAGAAAGAAATGCAAGATTGCAAGGTTAAAGCTCCGACCCTCCAAATGGAAATGGAGACAGGGGTGATAAAATTCCAAAGGGAAATGGAGGGAGTGGTGATTCTCCACCTCCTTCACCTCCATCTTCCATCTCTTCCACCATTTCACAACAACCTCCAAATTATCCAAAAGGACATGGTAAAACTCCTTTACAAACTCCTTTGCTTAAGCTTGATATTAAGTTTGAATTGCCAATTTATAATGGAAAGGTAAATGCTAAGAAATTGGATAACTGGATTCGTTAGATTGAAGTGTATTGTAGGATACAAAGAATCAAATATAATGAAACTAAGATTCATCTTGCTTCTTTAATATTGGACAATGCAACACTAATTGGTGGGAATCCAAAACTCAAGAGGACATGAAGAAACATGGTAAAGTTTTATCCTCTTGGAATGATTTTATTGTTGCAATTAAAATGAAATTTTATCCATTAGCATACATGTATAAATCTATTATGGATTGGCAAAACTTTAGACAAGATAAAGGGCAATATGTGCAAATATTCACTAAAGAATTTAGGAGAAGAGATTTGGTTTTGGGTATAGATTTGTCTTCTCAAGAAACTTTACTCAAATACATTGGAGGTTTGCATAGCTACTTGAGGCGTACAATACTTATGTTGAACCCTTCAAATATAGATGAAGTATGTGTGCAGGCTACTCATTTAGAGGCAAGAGGAAGGAATGAACCTCAAGAGGGAAGAGATAAGTCTTTTAATGGAGACAAGGGAAAGAGGAAGTTTGAAGGAAATGGAAAGAAAAAGTCTTCAATCAAGAAAGAGAGAGAGAAACTCTCATGTAAACATTGTTCAAAGGATGGCCATGTTGAAGACCATTGTTGGAAACTTCATCCTGAAAAGAGACCCAAAAAGTTCAACAAAAAAGATAAACCAAACGTTGTTGCAACTGTACAACAAGATTTAGGATCTGATTCGGAAGATGAAACAAAAATCACAGCCATGGGTTTACAAGGTAAGAATCTTATTGCTAGCACCAGTTCTTCAAATTATGCCATCAATGAAACTCAACATGAAAAAGAAAGAATAGAGATTTTCCACATAAGGGTGATTTCAAAACATACCAAGATAGATACTCTTTTTGATACGTGATCACAAGAAAACCTTATTTCTAAAGACATTGTCAAGAAACTAGATTTGGAAACTACTCCTCATCCTAAACCATACCCTTTAGGTTGGATATGTGACAATGCCAAATTGCATGTGACAAGAAGGTGTAAACTTAGATTTTCCATCACTGCAAACTATATATACGAGGTAGAGCTTGATGTTATTCTATTGGATATTTGTGGTATTGTGTTGGGAATCCCATACTTATATGATAAGAGAGCCATTTTTCATCGTCATGAGAACAAGTATCATTTGTTTAAAAATGGAGTTGAGTACATTGTTAGAGCACATACAAAGAAGATGAATTTGTCACTTACAAATGTTGGACAAATGAAGAGACTAGTCAATGCTAGTAAGAACCTTGTACTTTTGATGATTAAACCCAAAGAAAATGATGAAGAAGGAGTTTTCAAAAGATGTGATGCAAAGTTACAATCTGATTTCTATGAGGTTGTTAATGAAAATGTTGAGATGTTTCAGGAACCAAGGGGATTTCCTCCTAAAAGGGGTATCCAACATCAGATTCTATTGCAGCAAGGAGGTCCTCTTTCAAACATTGACATGTGCAGGATGTCAGACATGGAGAATGTTGAAATCATAAATCAAGCCAAAGAGTTGTTTGACAAAGGGGTCTTCAAACCAAGAACATCACCATGTAGGTCACCAAATAGTTTGGTAGTAGAGAAAGATTGTATATGGCGTAGTGGGTAGATTTCAGAGCCTTGAACAAGACTACATATATGATTGTTGAAGGAGACACATGGAAGAAAGATTTGAAATCAAAGCAAGCTCCATTGCATGCCTTGACGAGCTATGTTTTCCACTTGGTGATAAGGTATAAGAAAGACATTTATGACAAAGTTGTTGATATGATTACTAGGCCTATTGTTAGTGCTTTAGTTATTTTCAAGCATAATCCTATCATGCATGAGAGCCATTTGGAACAATATGTTTTAGATGCTGATTTAAAAAATGCTTATGCAACTTTGTGTTGTAATAACCAAGTTGAGGAATTGGATTCCTATGTGCATGGTAAACTTTTGTATCTTGGAAATCTATTTTTTTCACAGGGTGAAAGAGTCACAAGATAAGGGAAGCACATTCTTCTCTTGTTGTTGTTCATTTTGGTGTGGGCAAGACGGTGGATAGTTTGCAAAGCAAGCATCCTATATTTGGGGATGAAAATCTACACTACTTTCAGCATGATTATAACTAGACCAAGAATTTCATTGAACAATTTCAGTTTGTGCATCCAACTGTTCAAGAACAGTTGAGAAAGAGCCAAGCCAAGTACAAGACAAGGCATGACAAGTTTCGTATTGGTCTGTCAAAGGCACCAATCCAAGAAAGGATGGATGGATTGAGATGGGAAAGGTGGGAGAATTGTAACCTTATCTTCAGATAGACTGAAAGTAGTCGTTTGGAGGTCCAAAAGCTTCCCAATGGGGAAGTGTGATCCAGGGGATCAAATTTTGTTCAAAAATAAAATTTCTTGGAATTGCTTCAAAACGAACATGTGCGTAGGCCTCATCCTCATGATCCCAACACAACTTGAATGGGATCAAACAGACGTTGTATGAGCAAGATATCATGTTCTGTTCATTTTTCCAATTAAGCAAAATTTTGTTGACTATACAGTCCATACAGTGTTGACATGGTAGCTAATTGTACAGTCCGTATGGACATACAATGACATGGTAGATGCGTTGGCATGATGACTGGGTGGGATTTTGTTACTTGGTTTTATTTGGCATGGGATTTACATTGGTATAACCCCCGGTTCTTACCACAATACATTGGGCCATATGACCTATTAGATAACCGTGGGCACGGGGAACACTCTAGCACATATCCCCGAATTGTTAAAACCTCACTTTCTACCACATAACTACACACCCAAGCATAGAGGAGCTATCCAATGGGCGCACTATCCACATGGGGCCATACGACAAATTTCTCCGAAGAGAAAAGGGGCCAATGCACTAACGGTCCTACAATTTCACCCATTTTGTGGGAACCATTGTGTGTGCTGGGTTTTGGTGTGGAAAACACATAGAGGTCGGGTGATTCTGTCAATGGGTGTGTTTTGGCGAGCAGGTACAACAAGCTTGAAGGGAAAAAATTCCAGGAGGTGTAACTTCTTCATTGTTTGGCCAAACTAGGTGCTGAAAAATCCCAGCTAGGGGTTTTTGGACGTTCTAAATCCATTGGATACATCTATTTTGTATTCTGAGCACTACAAGAGAATTTTTTTAAAAATAATGAAGATGATCCAAGGGAATCTAGACCAAGAGATGTAGCCCAAGAGAGGGGTGAACTCCTTTATCATTTGTTGTGTTATGTGTTCATTATTGATGGTTTTTATATGTATGATATGCTACTCATGATTAAGTAAAACTCATTGAACTTAAGTGTTAGTAACTTGATCGAATTTCCCAAGAACATACCATTTTTACACTTTCAATTTAAAGAGATAAGTATTCTTCATTTTAAATATCTATTAGAAACAAATGCATTCCATTTTCAGATCACATAGGCACACCTGAAAAAGGTTGTGACCAATAGAATCGTGAAAATTTATACTATATCTATGTTAAACATATTAAAGGTTTTAATCCCATGTACATGGATGATTTTTGTTGATCATTATGAGGACATGAATAATCATCTTGTTGACTCCATTCATCTATCCATCAATATGAGGATGGTCAACATTTGATTTGGTTAGTTTGGTGCCCATCATGGACCAAATTCTATACCATAATATACCTAGGGACCTATTGTCTCTATATACTAGTATTTGGTAATCCAAAATCAACCTAAACATGCTCAAACATGATCTTAGTAGTGGCTTCTATTGTGTCAAAATGTCCATGTTGGGGAATTTATCAAGAACAAAAAAATTAAAATCATCACCATGCTTAATTGAGGGTATAGTTGACATAAAATCCATGCAGAATGAATCCCAAGCCTTATATAGAATATGCAGAGGGATATGCAATCCCCACTTCTTAATTACATGTTTAGAAATGGCACAAGAAGTGCATTATTTGATATACATGTTGACATATTACAAGGCCTTTGGCTAGTAAAAATATTTCTATAGTAATTCCATTGTCTTATGCATGCTGAAATACACTTCCAACCAACTATAGTGTGCCTCTGAAATAATTTTATTATGTCCACTTGAAGGAGCACATAGATGATATAGATGTCACATAAGTGCATTCTATAGATGAAAGTCAGAAATTTATTTACATGTAACCAACATTTGGTATGTACAAATGAAATCAATATCAATATCCACCACTAGGGCCACTCTAAAGTCTCATGTCCACAAGAATGAGGAAAATGGTTGGCACCACAACTAGAGGTCATCTAAAGTAGTCTACAAACTGATTGTTTCTTTTCATATTATAATTGATGTTAAAGTGGAATTTCTAAAGGTACATGGACCACTTATTATGGAGGTCATTCTAAAACATGCTCTATGTTTGTGTAAATTAGAAAGGTGGATGGTTATTGTGGATGATAATTTCCTTTCCTAGAATATAATACTTCCACATAGACGAGCATAAATAATGAAGTAAAGATATTTGGCATAGGTGGGGTGTCAATGAACCATGTTATAAAGTGAATTTATACGATATGACATTGGATTTCCATGTGTTTTGAGTACTGTACCAATAATATAATATTAGGTGTTTGTTTCCATTTCAAGCGGTTGTTAAAAATATAGAAGAATTAAGACAACTGATCGTGGAATACTGAGAGGGGGGGTGAATCAATATGAGAAAAATTGTTACTTTTAACCACAATATAAAACCTCCAATAATGTTCAATATTTTATCATTATCATTCAATATATCATCAACACCATAATTCAATGCACAAACATCACATAAACACAATGCACAAAACTTTTGCATGGAAATTTCAGACAATTTGTTTAGATTCATGGAAAGTTGGTTTGGATAGTTGGTTTTCATTGATGTCAACCCTTTGAGAGTGGTATTGTAGATTGATTTCAATCCTTAGAGATTGATGTCAACCCTTGATTATGTTCAGTAGTACATTCCGCTAGCTCCTAAAGTTTGGGTAAGGGACTCGAGTTCGTTTGAGGTATAAAGGAATAAAGATCAGTAAATATGCAAGTGGTACTATTCTAGATGGATAGTACATGTCATTCCATTTTTGGTGATATGTGGTACGTCATGTATTTGTTGGAAAACTAAGAGGGGGGGGGGTGAATCAGTTGTTACAGTGCTTAAACAATTATGCTTCTTTTAAATTCTTTACAAGGCACTCAATGATGATCACAATAATGCAAGTAAATAAGCAATGGGACATTCAACATCAGTCACATATATGAGATACACAGAGACATATATTTCCCGAGGAAACCCATAAAGGGTAAAAACCTCTTCTTCTTTATATGATAAGTATTATTTACATTCTTTACATTATCATACATATGAGCACCAACTCATTGTGAGGCTACAACCTTTGTTTTTGCAAGCTGCAACTTGTTGAGAGCACCAACTCTCTGTTTTCTCTAGAACCCACTAGAAGGAAGCACCAACTCCCTGGTTTCTCTAGCACCAACTAGAAGGAATCACCAACTCCCTGGTTTCTCTAGCACCAACTAGAAGTAAGCACCAACTCCCTGGTTTCTCTAGCACGAACTAGAAGGAAGCTACAACTACCTGTGTTCAAGCACCCACTTGAACCTCTGAGGACACCATTCCTCCCTAGAACCTCCCTACCACCCTGGTTTATCAATATGAATTACTGAAACTTATTATAGTGATATAGTGTTCAACAACAACTTACCGGTCTCATCACTGTTCTGCAAGATTTCGCTGCTCTGTCTTCCTCATTGTCTTCCAGCATGCATCCCTTGCACTTTTTTTTTTGCTTCCTTTTGTGCTCTCTATGCCATTCCCATTTGATGCACCTTTTGTCTTCTATCCCTTTCAGCTACTGTACTCCACCTCCTTCTTCACACATGCATCACTCCTATCCAGAACCACACCACTCTCTTCTTTTCTCCACATTCTTATAATCCCTGTGCATCGTGTGCATCCTCTGTCTACAATGGTTCTGCATCTTTTGCATGTCGAGTTCTCTGCCTCTTCTTCATGACAACTTTTCAACTTCTTTGTTTTGTTAATCCCATCTGTCCATCATCACTAGGTGTCATGATCAAATTCCTTCACATAACAGGTAGTTGAGATTCTTTATCTTCTGTTGCCAACGACCTCAACCTCACTGTCGCAGTTAACGGCTTCAACGCTCTTCCAGCTATCAATAGCCTCCATAGACAGTCTTTTCTCCTACTGGTAGATTCCTTGTGACCCTTCATTTCCTCTGGAAATCACACAGAAGTCTCTTCGAGTCCTTTGGAAGAAACCATCAGTGGTTTATAGAAGTTACATTGAGAAGTGCTACAGTAGCCCTCCGATCTTCTTCAATTTCATCTACACCATTGGATTAGCTTCTCTAAATATTGTGTTCATTTCGGCATTCCGTTCTTCAGCATTTCAAGATCACTACGGTGGAGTATTTTAGTACTCTACATTTCCCGACCCCCGAAACTCTGAAAAGGAGCTTGTCTTCACTAACATTTCACGACTTCAGGTTTCACGATTTTAGGACTCCTGTGATGAAGAGTCTTCACTCTTGACTCCTCCTACTCCTGGTATCTGAAACTCTGGTATGGAGTCTTTATCATTTCACGACTTCGGGTTTCGCGATTTTAGGACTACTGTGATGCAGTGTCCTGACTCTTGACTTCTCAACCTCCCGGTATTCGAAATCCCGTCATCCGATACTCCAATATGGAGTCGGATCAATGGTCCACTATTTCCTCGATCCAACGGCTTAGATCGTTTCTCCATTTTTCGTTTCCCAATTTCGGGACTCCTATTGATGAAGGGTCCTTGTCATCTCCATCTCCCGGTAACCGAAATCCAGGTATCCAACACTTCGAGTGATGTGCCTTTTTTGGGTTTTCGGGATTTCGCATTTCGACACTTCGGGACTCCTAATGACGAGAGTCTGTAATATCTCTATCTCCCAGTATCTGAAACTCCGGTAGCTAAAAGTTCGAGCGATGCGCCTATTTCATGATTTTCGGGGTTTCGTAATTCACGACTTCGGGACTCCTGTGTTGGAGAGTCTCGAATCTTGACTTCTCCATCTCCCGATAACCAAAACTCTGATAGCCGAAACTTCGAGTGATGCGCCTATTTCATGATTTCGAGGTTTCACATTTTGCGACTTCGGGACTCCTATGTTGGAGAGTCTCGACTCTTGACTTCTCCATCTCTCGGTAACCGAAACTCCAAAATGGAGTCTTTGTTGGGGTGCTTGTTTAAGGATTTTAGGGTTTCGCATTTCGCGACTTCGCAAGTTGAAAGGTTGGAGCATTTCATTCCATTGAATTTTCAGTCAGCGAAAGCATGATCTTTCACCACGTCTTCTTCTTGGATCAACGATCCATATTTGTCCTTGATCCAATGGTTCAGGTTATATTGCGATTTTGCATTTTGCAACTTCGAGACTCCTGTAGTGGGAGTTCTTGACATCTCCAACTCCCAGTATCCAAAATCCTGATAGTCGAAACTTCGAAATGGAGTTTGACCAACACTTCGATCTTTCCATTCAATCATCATTGAGCTGCTGGTCTTCCTTGCCTACTTGTTCGCCATCAAATGAACAAGCACAGCTTTGCACTGCATTCGACTCTGAGCTAATTCCTCCTGAGCTTACTTTGTCCCTATTTTGCTATCGATGCATACTCTAATCTTTCCATCAATGACAAGAATACTTTGTCTGTTAAACATGTCAACAATCCTTTGCACTATCACTTGATGAACTTATCGAGATTGCTCTGTTGCATATTCCCAAAATACTTCTGGTGCCCGCCTGGCACATTCTTCCTGTACTCAAGAAATCATTGTTGTTGTACTTTCCATCAATGACAAGCATACGTTGCCTATAAAACATGCCAACAATCTCCCCCTTTGGCATTGATGGAAACAAAGGCACCCAGACCTATTCTTTTCTCCCCCTTTGACATCAATGTCAAAGAAAACACGCTCCCCCTGAGCTGTTGCAATATTTTTAGGAGGTATCAGATATGCAATCAATATAAGACTCCCCCTAACAGGATGAACTCTCTTAGGTGTGAAATGGGATGACACCCAGCTTTTGTCAGAGACATTCAAAAGGGTCGTAGCTAGGGGTTTAGTAAAGATGTTTGGTATTTGTTTTGAGGTTGGAATGTACCGAACCTGAACAACCTGAGTGGTGACTTTCTCTCTCAGAAAATGGTATTTTATGGGAATATGCTTGGTCTTGGAGTGGAATACAGGATTCTTAGACACACTGATGGCACTAGTGTTATCACAATGAATTGGGATCGGTGCAACATATTTTACCTCCAAGTCTGCAAGTGTCTGAATCATCCATAATACCTGAGTGAAACAGGTAGCAGAAACAATTTACTCTGCCTCTGTGGTTGATAAAGAAATGGAACCTTGATTTTTACTAAGACATGCTACTAATGAGTCACCCAGGAAGAATTTTCCTCCACTGGTGCTTTTTCTCTCATCAACACAGTTTGCCCAATCTGCATCTGAATAAGCAGTTAAGGGAAAATTCTAATTTATGGGATACCACAGACCATCAGTCATTGTTTCTTTCAAATACCTGAATATCCTTTTGACAACTAGTAAATGACTCTTTTTAGGTGCAGACTGATGTCTTCCAACCATTCCTACAACATGCATTATGTCTGGGCGAGATGTTGTGATGTACAATAGGCTACCTATCATTGACCTATATGAATGTTGAGCAACATCAGGTGAGTCACCATCCTTGCTTAATTTGTAGCCAGTAACCATAGGTGTGCCCACAAGTTTAGAATCTTCCATTTGAAACCTTTTCAACATTTCTCTTAGATATTTTTCCTGAGAAATGAACATCCCTTCAGACCTCTGAGTAATTTGCAGACCAAGAAAAAATGACAGTTCTCCTATCATGGACATTTCAAACTCATATTCCATGATAGAAGCAAACCATTGTACCAATGGATCCTTATTACATCCGAAGATGATGTCATCCACATAGACCAATACGATGAGCAAATTATTATCCTCTATTTTAATATATATATTGTTTTCAGTTATTCCTCTCTTGAACCCTTTGTCTTTAAGATACATATCTAGTCTGTGATACCATGCTCGAGGGGCTTGTTTTAACCCATATAAATCTTTCTTCATCTTGCATACTAAGTCAGGGTTATCATACAGTTTGAAACCCTCTAGTTGTTCCATATAAACTTCTTCACTTAAATCTCCATTTAGAAAAGCTGACTTGACATCCATTTGATAGACTCTAAAACTTTTATGACAAGCATAGGCAAGAAACATTTTGATAGCTTCTAATCTTGCTACGGGTGCAAATGTTTCATCAAAATCCAGTCCTTCTATCTGAGCATATCCTTTACAGACTAACCTTGCTTTTTTTTTGACAACTTGTCCTTGCTCATTCAACTTATTCTTAAAGATCCATTTGGAGCCAATGCCATTTTTACCTTCCGGTCTATGAACCATCTCCCACGTATTGTTTTTCTCAATCTGATCAAGTTCATCATTCATTGCTTTAACCCAATGGTCATCTTTCCTGGCTTCATTGAAATTCTTGGGTTCCAGCATGGATATGAAAGCTATATGAGATTGTTTGGTGGTTTTGATTAGCTTTCTCCTGGTTTTTACACCTTTGTCTTTTTCTCCAATTATCTGACTTGTAGGATGATTCGTTTGAATGATTCTGGAGGAGGAATTTGAAGTTGACTGTTGATTTGAGTCTTTCTGAGTGTCTAAGTCTTCATCTGATTCAGAGTCTTCATTTTTTGATTCTTGGACCTGTTCATCTTCAGCTTTAGCTGTGTCTTCTGTAGAAGACTCATTACTATACATCTCTCTTGCTGGGATTCCTTCATCAACTTTTACATCAATACAGTCAACCATTTTATGCAACCTTTTATTATAGCATATGTATCCTTTACTATTTGTAGCATACCCCAAGAAGATACCTTCATCAGCCCTGTCATCATATTTGCCAAGGTTCTCAACATTATTCTTTATGTAACATTTACTCCCAAAGACTTTGAAGTGTTTAATTTAAGCAGGTCTCCCAAACCACAGTTCATAAGGTGTATTGTCACTTTGTGGTCTGAGGTGGACTTTGTTAAGAACATGGACCGCTGTGTGTATTTCTTCTACCTAGTAGGTTTGGCCAATGTTCTTCTCATTCATCATTGACCTGGCCATTTCCTGCACTATTCTGTTTTGCCTCTCAACAACTCCATTTTGTTGTGGAGTTCTTGGGATTGTGTATTCTCTCTTGATCCCATGTTCATCGCAGAATTCCTTGAAGTCTATCGACATAAACTCCTCCCTGGTATGATCTTACTGCCTTTAACCTCTTTCCTGTTTGATTCTCAGTTAAAGCCTTAAATATTTTGAACTTCTCAAATGCTTCAACCTTTTCCTTGAGAAAGGAAACCCAAGTAAGTTTGGAGTAATCATTGATAATCATCGTGAAGTAGTTTTCTTTCCCTGTGCCTTCCTGTCTTGATGGTCCACATAAATCCATATGAACTAGTTGGAGTGGTTTCTCTGTTGAAGTAAAGCTCTTGGACTTAAACTGTGTCCTATTTTGCTTCCCTACTTGACAGGGTTTA
>ML777217.1:201736-230428 GCA_009831015.1 Picea engelmannii | reverse complement strand
ATAAATCCATATGAACTAGTTGGAGTGGTTTCTCTGTTGAAGTAAAGCTCTTGGACTTAAACTGTGTCCTATTTTGCTTCCCTACTTGACAGGGTTTACACATTGAATCTTGGGGCTTTGATATTCTCGGAAGATATTTTACTGCCTCGAGTTTTTTGAGTTTGATTAAGTGGTCAAAGTTTAGATGTCCAAGTCTCTTATGCCATAACCAACTTTCATCATGTCTGCTTAGATGACATTCTTCTCTATTTTCTTTCAGCACATATACATTATTTTATGTCCTTATGCCTTTGGCCACCACTTGTCCCGAGGTTAAAGATTTTATCTTGCAGTCCTTGGATGTGAAAACCACTTCACATCCTCTGTCACACATTTGACTAACACTGAGCAGATTATGTTTCAACCCATCTACAAGAAGAACATCTTGGGCTTTTCCTTTTCCATTACTTAAGCTCACCATCCCTTTGCCCGTTATCTTCCCTGGAGCATCATTTCCAAAGGTTACGTTTCCTCATTTGCTTTCACTTAGAGATAGAAACTTGCCTTTGTCTCCCGTCATGTGTTTGGAGCATCCACTGTCTATATACCAAGGGTTCATTTTTCTTTGAGCGAACAATACTAATCCACACTTGTCACTTTCCTTCTTCTTCCAAAACTTGACATTTTTAGCAGGGGATTTCGAATCTGGTTCATAGTTCCTTAACCGACAGTCAATATATTTATGTCCAAAGTTATGATAGGTGTGGCATTCAATCTCATTATTCAATAGGTCAAACTTATTGTTGCAGTGTTGTCTACTCATTCACTGTTGATTATTTCTTGGCTTCCTTAGTTGCATGTCCCCAGACTTAATTTGGCAATTTGCAGTCTGTGAAGGATTGTTACTTGGTTGTATCATTCTTTGTTGTGGGAAGTATTTATTCCTTTGAAATCTTAATTGCTTATGTCTAAGTCTTAAGGAAAAATTTACAACTTTGTGACCAAAATTAGAACAGTAGAAACAATAGCCATAGAAAAATTCTTTGTACCTGGAAAATGGTTTTCTTCTTTGAGAAAATCAATTTCTTTCATGCTGATGACGTCTTTCAACAAGGGGGCCACTATTTCTTTGTTCTACAGATTCAGTCCTGGCACCTTTTTATTTACTCGTCCTGGGCGGCTGATTTTCTTCCTTTGTTTCTACAGGTTTGTTGTTGTCATTGGTTGTACATTTGAAAAACTTGATGGGTTCTTCGTCTCTTAACTTGCCACTACTTTATCCCTCTTCATAAACCAAACTAGTTTTTAGCTTTGGATTCCTTTTCCGATTCAGAATGGTGGCTGATCCTTCTGAGGCTTTGATACTTGACAGATTCTGATTATACAAGGCTTGAAACTTCTCCATCTCTTTCCTAGTTTTCACTACTTCTTGTTCTAATGCTTCACATCTTGCCTTCTTTTATGATAATTGTCGTTTCAGAATGTCTTTGATTTTCTTTGCCTCTTCTAATTCTACTTTTAGTAGGACAAGGTCTTCATCGGGTTCTTTATTGTCTTTCTCGAACTGTATCAGCAATTGTCTTTGCTTTCTGTTCTTGATTCTTAGTTTGTCAATCTCTTCTAGTGCACTGATCAGTTCTCCTTCCATGTCAACCACAACTTCTTCTTAATTAACATCACTCCCTGTGTTATTATTATCATATTCCTCTTTGGCCATAAGTATGAAGTCATTTAGTTTATCTTCAATAGATGAATCATTGTCTTCATCATCTGAAGGATCATCATCATTGTTTATGCAAAGACTTTTCTTCTTAAAGTTATTCTCTTTAAGGAAATTTATGTGTTTGTACTTCTCCTCATCATCACATGTCTGATCCTTTCCTTTGTGGGGACATTTATTTGAAAAATGACCTATCCTAACATAGTTGAAACATTTTAAAGGTAGTTTACCTTTGTATTTTCTTGATCCCTTCTTCAGTCTCTTCACAAAATTTTCTTCAATTTCATCAGGCTCAGAATCCTCATTCTTGTCTGCCTTAAATGATGCTTCTATGGAGGTGGGTTTATCTTTAACTATTCTCATTTCATATGCAGTCAATGTTCCTAGAAGTTGATCAAACTCCAAGGTTTTTATATCATTTAGTTCTTCTATAGTAGAGACCTTCGGATTGAACCCATTTGGGAGAGATCTCAAGATTTTCTGCACTAAAGAAGGTTCCTCAATTGTTTCACCAAGTGCTTTCATTGCGTTTACCATTTATTCTATTCTCATAAATAATTTTCCAACATTTTCATCTTCTTTCATCTTTAGTTGTTCAAACTGTATTCTGTAGGTTTGAAGCTTGGCATCCTTTACCTTCTCATTACCTTCATAACTGTTAATGAGTTTGTCCCACATTTCATTGGCAGTTCCTAGATGCATAACTTTTACGAATTCTACTTCTGCAAGCCCACTCAAGATAGAATTCATAGCCTTAGCATTGAATCTAAATTCTAGTTTGTCATCCTTATTGGCTAGTAAAACTAGCTTTACCTAACCAGTATCTACCACATCCCAAACATCTGCACCTAAATCCATTATGTAGGTTCTCATTCTAACTTTCCAGAAGGCAAAGTTTGTTCCGTTGAACAGAGGGGCCTTATTGGTTGAATTTCCTTCATGGCTTGACATGTTTAAGCTCTAGGATCTACCTTTAGATAAAAGGGGTCGGCTCTGATACCAATTGTTGGACAATTGAGAGGGGGGGGGGATGAATCAATTGTTACCGTGATTAAACAATTATGATTCTTTTAAATTATTTACAAGGCACTCAATGATGATCACAATAATGTAGGTAAATAAGAAATGGGACATTCAACATCACTCACATATATGAGATACGCAGAGACAGATATTTCCCGAGGAAACCCATAAAGGGTTAAAACCTCTTCTTCTTTATATGATAAGTATTATTTACATTCTTTATATTATCATACATATGAGCACCAACTCATTGTGAGGCTACAACCTCTGTTTTTGCAAGCTGCAACTTGTTGAGAGCACCAACTCTCTGTTTTCTCTAGCACCCACTAGAAGGAAGAACCAACTCCCTGGTTTCTCTAGCACCAACTAGAAGGAAGCTACAACTCCCTGTGTTCAAGAAACCACTTGAACCTCTGAGGACACCAGTCCTCCCTAGCACCTCCCTACCACCCTGGTTTATCAATATGAATTACTAAAACTTATTACAGTGATATAGTGTTCAACAAAAACTTACCAGTCTCATCACTGTTCTCCAATATTTTGCTGCTTTGTCTTCTTCACTGTCTTCCTACACGCATCCCTTTCACTTTTTGTTCTGCTGCCTTTTGTGCTCTTTGTGCCATTTCCATTTGATGTACCTTTTGTCTTCTGTCCCTTTCATCTACTGCACTCCACCTCCTTCTTCACACATGCATCACTCCTATCTGGAACCACACCACTCTCTTCTTTTCTCCACATTCTTATACTACATGTGCATCTTGCACATCCTCTGTCTGCAATGGTTTTGCATCCTCTGCATGCTGAGTGCCCTGCCTCTTCGTCATGAAAACTCTTCAGCTTCTCTATTTTGTTAAGAACATCTGTCCATCATCACTGGGTGTCATGATCAAATTCCTTCACATCACAGGAAGTTGAGATTATTCATCTTCTGTTGTCGATGACCTCAACCTCACTGTCGTAGTTAACGGCTTCAACGCTCTTCCAGCTGTGAATAGCCTCCACAAACAGTATTTTCCCCTACTGGTAGATTCCTTGTGACCCTTCAGTTCCTCTGGAAATAACACATAAGTCTCTTCGAGTCCTCTGGCAGAAACCATCAGTGGTTTATAGCAGTTACATTGAGAAGTGCTACAATAGCCCTCCGATCTTCTTCAGTTTCATATGCACTGTTGGATTAGCTTCTCTAAATCTTGCGTTCATTTTGACATTTCATTCTTCAACATTTCAGGATCACTGTAGTGGAGTATTTTAGTACTCTCCATTTCCCGACCCCCGAAACTCTGAAAAGGAGCTTGTCTTCACTAACATTTCGTGACTTCGGGTTTCACGATTTTGGGACTCCTATGATGAAGAGTCTTCCCTCTTGACTCCTCCTACTCCTGGTATCTGAAACTTTGGTATGGAGTCTTTATCATTTCGCAACTTCGGGTTTCGTGATTTCGAGACTCCTGTGATGCAGTGTCTTGACTCTTGACTTCTCAACTTCCCGGTATCCGAAATCCCGTTATCCGATACTCCAATATGGGGTTGGATCAATGGTCCACGATTTCCTCGATCCAACGACTTATATCATTTCACCATTTTACGTTTCCCGATTTTGGGACTCCTGTTGATGAAGGGTCCTTGTCATCTCCATCTCCCGGTAACCGAAATCCTGGTATCCAACACTCCGAGTGATGCACCTTTTTTTGGTTTTGGGGATTTCACATTTCGGCACTTCGGGACTCTTGATGACAAGAGTCTGTGATATCTCTATTTCCCAGTATCTGAAACTCCGATAGTCGAAACTTCGAGCGATGCTCCTATTTCGTGATTTTTGGGGTTTCACATTTCGCGACTTCGAGACTCCTGTGTTGGAGAGTCTCGACTCTTGACTTCTCCATCTCCTGGTAACCGAAAATCTGATAGCCGAAACTTCGAGTGATGCGCCTATTTCATGATTTCGGGGTTTTTCATTTTGTGACTTCGAGACTCCTATGTTGGAGAGTCTCAACTCTTGACTTCTCCATATCCCGGTAATCGAAACTCCGAAATGGAGTCTTTGTTTGGGTGCTTATTTTGGGATTTCGGGGTTTCGCATTTCGCGACTTCGCGAGTTGAAAGGTTGGAGCATTTCATTCCTTTAACTTTTCAGTCAGTGAAAGCATGATCTTTCGCCACGTCTTCTTCTTGGATCGACGGTCCAGATTTTTCCTCGATCCAATGGTTCAGGTTATATTGCAATTTCACATTTCATGACTTCGGGACTCCTGTAGTGGGAGTTCTTGACATCTCCAACTCCTGGTATCCAAAATCCCGGTAGTCGAAACTTCGAAATGGAGTTTGACCAACACTTTGATCTTGCCATTCGATCATTGTTGCACTGCTGGTCTTCCTTGCCTGCTTGTTTTCCATCAAATGAACAAGCACACCTTCGCACTGCGTTCGACTTTGCGCTAATTCCTCCTGAGCTTACTTTGTCCCTATTTTTCCATCGATGCATACTCTGATCTTACCATCAATGAGAAGAATACTCTGCCTGTTAAACATGTCAACAATCCTCTGCACTATCACTCGATGAACTTATTGAGCTTGCTCTACTGCGTCTTCCCAAAATACTTCTGGTGCTCGCCTGACACATTCTTCCTATATTCAAGCCATCATTGCTACTGTACTTGCCATCAATGACAAGCATACGTTGCCTGTAAAACATGCCAACAGTATTTTCACACGGTTGAGGAGATATGGCTTAGTGAAGTTGAAGAGCCCTCATGAGTTATCTAAAAGCCCCTAGAAGGTCAAACAATCCAAATTATTCTAGAAACTCCTAGAAGAAGTTTAGTAGTCAAAGTGGTTGTAACTAGGAGTTAATGATGAGTTACATTGTTTCAATAAGAAAATAATTAAAAATAAATTAGTTGCAACTAGAAGTGGTGAGTTTACTATTTGTGGATAAAGTGGTTGCAAGTGGGTAAAGTAGTTGAAAGTGGGTTATCCCTAAAATAAGGACATTGGGTAAAATAGTTAGAAGATAACCCCTAGAGGAAGCTACTTGGAAAGTATAAATAAGAGAGAAAGGGTCTCTTATTTTCACCTATTGAACTTAGTTGAATATCTATTTTTTGGAAGGTTATTTGCAGGCATAATTGAAAAATATGAGGTTGCGTGAAGCTGAGGAAGTGAAGAAAGTTTGATGACAAAGTTTTAGAGTTGTAGAGGGAAATGGTTTATGAAAAAAACTAGTTATTGACATCCTCGTGGGTTATCCTATGGGTGTCTAGAGAGGCATCTTCACAGGTCAACTAGTGTGAAACAAGAAAGGCACTGGTAAAGTAGAGAAAAAGGGTTGGAACATACTTCTGAAGATGACTAATCCCAGGTTATCAGAGGTCTAATGTTCCAAGTCAGTAACAGATATACATGTATGACCATAAGCTTGTTTGATGAATGTATGGTGATGATATATGGTTGAGTTTTGGAGCATATTTTTGAGGCCTATCTTGGATGCATGGTACAAACCCTAGTGTGTGGATTGATGCATCTATGTTAAGGTACATTATTGGTTATGTTAAGTACTTATCAGTAAGGTTATGGCACTTTTTTTATGATGTACATCATGGGTAAGTGATACTAGATAAAGGTACATGACTGAATTATTGAGACATATTATTGGTACATGTCTAGAGGTATTATTGCTACATTATACTTGATGTAGTGAATGGTTTTGAGGAAGATTTGTTGTAGTACATGGGTGGTACCTGTGTGAGCTCTATTGAAATATATTGAGGTGTATTGTGACAGGAATTTTTGGGTGATATTGGTATATGGTTAGAACATGCTTGATGCTACATAACATAGAGGTTTTGGCACATGGTTTGATATAAGGTTTTATGGTAGTGTGATGTATTGTTAGAGGCCTATTTGCTGGATATCTTGGTGTATGCATTTGGTATATGGTTGAGTTACATATTGGTATATATATTTGATGAGTTGACACATACATAGTGTGTATGGTATGGCGATGTTGGTACATCTTGATGAGTCATAACTTGATCTATAGTTGATGCATGATTGGTACATGATTGGTACATTGTTAGAGGCACTTGCTAGTAGTATTGTTGGCACATGGTTTATGTATGATGTGGCATATATGACTTGGAATAATTTTAGAAGCACATCTTTATTGTGGTACATCTTGTTAATGTTTGTGAGCAGTCTTGGTTGATGCACATCTTGGTGATATTATGCATATGGTTGAGAGTTTTCTTGGTGATTGATCTTGGTGAATAGATCTAATTTCGTTGATGAGATTGATGGGATAGGTTGTTGTGATAGGTTTTGTTGTGCATAGTTGATGCACTTTTGTTGGTACAAATTGCTGGTACATGTTGTTACAAGTTGTTGTGATAGGTTGTTTGGACAGGTTGTTGTAGTAGGTTATTTGTACAGGTTTGGTGGATGGTTGATGCTCTTGTTGTTTGTACAGATTGAGGTACATGTTGATGCATGGTATAGGTTGATGTGATAGGTTGTTGTGACAGTTTATGTTGTGCATAATTGATGCACTTGTGTTGGTACATATTTTTGGTATAGGTTGTTACATGTTGTTGTGATAGGTTGTTTGGAAAGGTTGTTGTGACAGGTTATTTGTACAATTTGGTGCATGGTTGATGCATTTGTTTTTGGTATAGGTTGAGGTATAGGTTGATTCATTGTTCATGCATGGTATAGGTTGTTACAAGTTGTTGGTACAGGTTGACAGTGATAGGTCGGTAGTGACAGGTTGACAATGGAAGTAGTTGATTAAGTGACAGTGACACGTTGTCTATATTTGGAATTTATATTTCTTGGTGGTAGGACGGGGCAAGAAAAGGGGGTTGTAACCTCCTTCAAATTAGTGCTGGAGAATCATGGAGTTGGATCTTCCTTCAGGTTGTAGCTTGAGAAATAGCTGGTTGTAGCCACCTTCTGGTTGGATCCGGAGAACCCAGGGAGTTGTATCCTTTTTCTTCTTGGAGCCATAGACTTAGGGAGTTAGAGATTCCTTCAGGTTGGATCCTGAGAAACTAGGTGGTTGGAGCCTCCTTCTAGTTGGAGCTAGAGAATTGGAAGTTGGTGCTTCCTTGAATGTAATTCTTGACATATAATAAAAAAATTATTTGGTTTTCTCCGACATTGGGTTTCCACATAAATATTGGTGTACTATGTATTGTATGGATGTGTTTATTATTGTTGATTATGCACTAATGGATGTTAATGTTTATGATACAATAATATATTGATCATGAACTAATGAAAATGGTTGAATAAGTTAAAGGAATATAAACCGTGGTTAAAATTGGCATAAATTTCTTATTATTGATTCATCCCCCCTCTCAGTAATCCAATAGGAAACCCAATGTGGGAAAAAAACACAAAAATATTTTATTATTTATCAGAGTAAATTCATTGGAAGCACCAAATTCCTATTTCTCTAGTTACATATGGAAGGAGTCTTCAACCCTCTATTTATAGGCTTCAACCTGAAGGAAAATCCAACTCCCTAATTTACTGGCTCCAATCGAAAGGAGGCTACAACCCTCTTTCCTTGCCCCGTCCAACCACCCTGAAATATAAATGTAGACCAATCTGTCACTACCTATGTTGTTGTAACTGATAACATGTTGTTGCTACTATTTCTGTAATCTTTTTGCTTCTACTGATCTCAATATATCATCAAGACTGCAACCACACATACATCATACCAAGATCCACAAGAGAGTTCTCCAAATCAAATGCATATGAATCACTAAGAAATATTTATTCCCTATTTATTTGGAATACACATGTTAACATACAAAGGAATACATAACTTCAATCTATAGATGACCTGGGTTTTATATTCGTTGATCCTCAACAAATTTTTTTCACAGGTTCATGACCTGTACACTTCATTCTCGTGGATGTCCACATTTTTCTCTTCTGCAACTCACGATTACCTCAGAGACACTGTTGCAGTAACTTTTCTTCCATACAATCAACTCCCGTAAACTTCTCCCTTCACTGAACTTTGTTGCATTCATCTCACTGCCTCATATCTTCCAATCTATATTCACACCAAAATATTGAATTGACTCTTCTATGTATATATGTGTTTCCAATGAGGATTGCATTAAAAAATGCATAAATTTTTGAGAGTCATAACTTTTAACTCAGTTATCCGATTCCAATGAAATGTTACCTGGAGTTGTGTCTCAAAGAGTTCACTTCCGTTTCAATCTGATCTATTAGATCAAAATCCATTTCGACACTTTTTGGGAGCCAAATTCCTTCATATGATTCCTCAAATTCAAGTTTTAGTGTTTTTGCAGGTTTTTATTTTTATTTTTAATTATCATTTCTCTGCATTTATGCATGTAATCAGAAAAGAAAGTTGATGAATAATGTCACTCTAGTTATCTCTTAGTTATTGGTCAATTTTAGATTTATCCAAGAATTTTCTAAAATTAGCTGTTTTGTTTTTCGAGAATTTACCTTTTTCCTAATTCAGGGCCAACTCATAATGTATTTTTAATGACATGCAAATGACATGAAACTTGTTAACTTCACATGCAACTTGTTAACTTCATGTTCAAGGGTTGAAATCAATGACAACCAATCTTTCAACAACTAATATTTCAACAACTGATTTGTAGTGATGATGCTTCAGCTCCTCAAATTTTTTCTATTATGCCTTGACCCAAGAAAAATTAGCCTTGCGTTGAACCTAGGCCTCTTATCTCAAGGAATAAGAGATATCAGAGGACCCTAACATGAACCTGGATTAAAAGTTGGAAGGGCCCAATAAGTTGTGAAGCTTTGTTAGTGTCTTTGTGGTTGTCTAGTCACAGATGAATTAGATATTAGCTAGATCCACAACACACCACACTCATCCACAGGGTATCATATGTATTAAATTCTCTACATAGTGAATTATGATAACTTCTCCCAGTTGGCATAGAGATTTTGTTTACACAAGGTGCTCAATACTCATTTAATGTATTTTAGATGCTCTTCCTAGGTTCCACTGAAGATATGATATCATCTACATATGAAACCACAAAATAATATGTCAATGGTTGCAAAATATCATTTTTTATCCTCATTAGTGTCACTGGTTCATTAATCAAGTCAAACGACATGAATAGACACTCAAAGATACCTTCCTTATACTTGAAGGATGTCTTCCACACAATAATTGGATCAATTTCTAGATGGTGATGGCTTGAATTAAGATGAATATTGTTAGGGTCCTACCCTAATCTCCGTACTTTGGGATATATAGGAGTTAGTTATTTCTTATATGAAGCCATCCTATTTCAATAAGGCCCATTGGATAATAGTGTTAAGTTATTCAATATAAAACGTTGCACTCTGTAAGGCCCACTAGATAGTTGGTATCCATTAGTGATGGGACCACTAGTAGTTAGGGTTTTTTCTATGTAAAAGTTATTTAAAGAGATAGGAGACTATGGAATGTTTGTATTGTGTTGTATATTTGGATCTCTTGTCAATGAAATACTATCCCACCTTAAGAGGTGTTGGCACCCAAAGTTTGGGGTTGATTCTCGTGCACACACAAAAGATGTTGTGTGCACACATTCCAATTTTTACATGATGAATGACAAGAACTGGGTGTCTGACCAAGTTTTGTTAGTTTCTCACCAAGATTTAAGTCTACTAAGTGCACGTCGGTCCAATTTTTGTTAGTTGTTTTGAAAATCAAGAATATTCCCGCCAAAATCAAGAAAGTAATCATCAGGAAATCTTCTCGAATGATTACTTCTAGCAGCATACGAGGACATGGGACTGTTAGAGGATCAACTAGCTAGGAAGTTAATATTTCCATTGATACAAAAAGTCTACGTGGAGCGCTGTAAGACACCATAATCCTGCAAGGAAAGTTTTTTAGACAAACACGTGGAGAAGCATAGAAAGAGACAATGCTCCCCAACAGAGAAAGATATAAAACAAAGTAGTAATATCATAAATAGGGTTGGTTAGCTAGCCAAATGTTGAGGAGAAGAGATTAATTGAATCCTTAGTATTGAGCTTGCTTTGATCTTGTTGCAATATTGTAATTCTTTTGAATATATTTCCGTGTTTGTTATATGTTTGAGTGTTAAGCAAAGGCACGTTGTGTAGTGTGTTGTAACTTTGAGGATTTATATAGAAAATATATGAAGTTATATGGTTGTCATATATATATATATGTGTGTGTGTGTGTGTGTGTGTGTGTGTGTGTTTGTGTGTTATGCACAATTTACACCTCTATTGTGATGGAATGGTTCCAGTAATAAATATGCGATAGTTATGATTCATTCTGTGTCAATCATGTATGAGTTGAATATGTGTGTGTATTTTTTTACTTCTTAGTCCTAATGATATGTCAGATATGAGATGAAAGGATGCCAATCCTGATGACTTTTTGTATTTTTATCCTTCATCCCTTTCACAAGACCTTATGGTCTCTATGATCCTCTTTGCATCTCGAGTGAGACCTTCCTCAACATTGGTCGAGGATTGATATGCTAGTGCTCTGGGGTTTATGTTGGAAACATCTAGATGAACCCTAGGTATAAAATCCCTAGCGTTAAGAAGAAAGCACACAAGTGTGGATCAAAATGCCCAACAAATGGTTTTGTTGTTGGGATCTGAAATTATTGTCAAGAAAAATGAAGGAAATAAATCAAGTGGCATCCATCTAAGGAGGAAATTCGAGACTGGGTAGATACAAAAGAACATGAGTTTTCCCTATGAGAGACTCAAGGATTGAAGGTGAATGTAAAACAATGGAAATATAGGTATCTATGCTCCAATATGCAAGATATTTTCTTTGTTGAATTTCCTTGTTTATTGCATGGATGACTGAAAAGGAGGGCTTCTATCAATTCAGCTTTGTGGTTGTTGGAACTAGTGGTTTTGAATCAAGCCAAGCTTGAAGAACTGAAAGTATTGGACAATAAGTGGAATCAAGTTATTGACTTCTGGTGTGCTCGAGTAAAAGAAGGCTACATTGTTGAATTTGTTGTGGAATACATTGACTCTTTTAGCGAGGCTAAAAGAAATTTTGCAGAAGGATTGAGAAAGCGGATGCTAGAGGAAATTACACTTTAGATAAAAATGTTGTTCATGGAGAAAGGGATAATGTGAATGGAGCCCAATCGAATGGATGAGTAAAATCCCCTGCATGAGGGGGGTGGGGTTTACAAAGATGGGAGAAAGTCAGAGAGAAGCTAGGTTTGTTGAGGAGGATCCAAAAATTGTTGAGATAGGGGTGCGTGCTGAGGGGTTGGGTCCAATACGAAGAGAAAATAAACTGCACCAGGTGGTAGTGTGGGAGAGTATGTTGTTCCAGAATGGAGCAAAAACAAGGATAGGCTTGCAAAGAGTCATGGCTTAGAGGATATGGTGTCCAGTAGAGATACCTGTATTGATACTAGTACAGACCTAGGTGACGAATTCCACACCCATGGGTTTTTGTGGAGTGCTACACTCTTAGAGGAATATGAAGCACAAAGAAGTGGGGTGCTGATAAGAAGAGAGGATGGTGCACGAAGCAATAGTGTGCTTTTTGGAGAGGACGATTATGTACAAAGTGGTAGTGCATAGATCGAAATAGGAGAAAAATAATAGATTGGTAGTGCCTAGGTCATTCTGGAATATATAGAACAAATTTGTGGTGCGTAGTTAGGACCGGAAGGTAGAAAACAATGTGTTGGTGCACTGGAAGAAGAGGAATATGGAGGCTCCCCTAGTGGCAGTGGCAACGAATTGAAAATAGTAGATGTTATTTCAATTATATAAGTAGACAAATCTTTGGGTCACCTCACAAGAAGTTTCAAAAGAAGATGGACTTACCCCCCTATGTACCACCCCCCTTGCACATTTTTAATCAGGAAGAAAACATAGTAGATAGTGAAGATATTGGAGTAGAAGAAAGAGAAGAAGAAGAGAGAAGTGAAGAGATGAGTGAAGAAGAATGTGAAGTCGACAATACTTTACCCTGATGAATAGTGGTGTGGAAGAATCAAACCCCTAGTAGTCAGAGAAGAGAAACCAAATCGATTTTGAAGATGTGAAATCATGACAGTACCCTAAGAATACTTTTGTTCCAATGAACGGGTAAGGATGATGCAGAGAAAGACTAGTTTATATGTGAACCAATCTAGTCTGTGAAGAGAATCACAGATGAAGAAACCAAAATTGCATAGCTAGAGACCATGTTCATGGATAGAGCCTTAAAATGGTATATGAAGTACAAGGCCACTGCACCAAAGGGACAGGTGAGGTCGTTGGCCGATATTAAGAAGGATATTCTTAGGGAGTTCCATAAACCTAAGTCAGAATCCAAAAGTATCACAAAGATAAAAGAGATCAAGTAGAAGGAAGGAAAGACCATATGGGATTATGACCGATGGTTTAAAATATTGTTGGATAGGATGACATTCCAAATTCAGGACATGCAAAAAAGAGAATGGTTTATTGTGGGGTTACTCCCCCATATCCAAAGTGATGCTCACCCAACAGAAGGTGATGACTCAAGTGTAGGAAATAGAAATTTCCATGTGTCTGGAAGCTATGTTAGGACGGGTAGAGACGTCAATAGGTTTGTCATAGGTGCAATCACAATTGGCCAACTTAATGATGCAATTGAAAGATATGGCTAATACAAAGGCCATGCATGAGAACGTATGGTGTACCACCTGTCACTCAGAAGGGAATGAGAGAGATGAATTCTCTATCCTACCAAATTATGTAGCAACGAGCTCATCTAGTCCTTTTCCATTTGGTAAGATAGAATGGTGTGAAATATGAATACAATGGGGCCATGTGCCACCCCACTTCCCAACCTTACAAAATTACCAGACAACGACTCACACTCCATTCTACAAGTTTTGTAAATCCATTGGGCATGATTTCAATAGTTTCCTCTCACTCCAATTAATGCAAGATAATACCTGCAATTCATTCTGGGTATAGGAGGATCATAAAGGTGGTGATCGGGGTAGCGTGGAAAGTTGCAGATACCAAGGATGTTCCTAAGGTGGATATGGACATAGTCACAAACAAGGATATGGTGAAGGGGGAGGTAGACTCCCCAGATGTTTTGATTGAGGTGATATTGGTTATGTCTCATGATTTTGTACCAAACTGCATGTGCTTTATGCATATTGTTATATTCTTGATCATGTCACCAAAGATTGTCCCAACTTAATGAAGAAGTGGAAGGACAAAAAGACCAATTGTAACAAGGTTCATGTTGAGCCACACAAAAATAATAATAAGAATGAGGAGGCTGATGTCCAGGTAGTAACCTGTGTAGGGGCGAGGACAGGAAAAGACTTGGAGCATAGTGAAGGCTCAGGTCAAAAGCTAGATGGAAATATAAGGAAGGCACCTCATCCCCCTCCAAATTTAGATGTTCCTAAAAAAAAAACAATTTTTATGATATATATGCGAGGAGTTTCACAAAGAACACTAGAAGAAGAAAGAGTACGCGAGGAGTTGCAATGTGTGACTCAGAGGTCACTCGAGGAGGGTTGAATCTAGGAAGAAGTATAGAGGGTGAAAAAAAGGTCACTAGAAGAATCTTGTATTCACGAAGAAGTGCAACATGCGACACAAAGGTTGTTGGAAGAGGCTCATGTGAGTGAGGAATTACAATGTGCAATGAAAATATCATTGGAGGAGGATTGCATGTTTGGAGAAGTCCAACACATGACACAATTGTCAATATAGGAGGCTCAAAGACAGACTAATCTACGATGCATTGAGAATAATTCCTATAAAGAACAACTATAGGAGGAATTTCACCATGTAGTGCACACAAAAGTCTTACATGAATTGGTTCACAAGCAAGAAGCAAAAGACTAAGTAATTTATTTCTTGCGATGTTGTTTGCAATTGCTAAATGATCCAGAAGCTACAAGTAAGTTGAC
Source organism: Picea engelmannii (assembly GCA_009831015.1). Lineage (NCBI taxonomy): Eukaryota > Viridiplantae > Streptophyta > Pinopsida > Pinales > Pinaceae > Picea > Picea engelmannii. The sequence continues at coordinate 215,767 of ML777217.1, read as the reverse complement.
TCAGATACTCTTATTTAATTTCATGAAATAATATAGAGTGGAGGCTATCATATCCGCTTTGCTACCAGAAAGAGATGTATGTGAGGTCAATAGGAAAAAGCACACTGGCCAATAATTTAAGATGACATCAAAGATTGGTGGTTATGACATGGATGGTGTCATGTTAGATATGGGGTCCAAAGTGAACATCTTTCCAAGGAAATCTTGGTAGGTGATGGGTAAACCTAAGTTAGTATGGTCTCCCATCTAGTTCTTCTTGGCCAATCAATACAAGGTTTACCCAATAGGTCATTTGGAGTAGGTAAAATTGAACATAGAAGTATTAAAAACAAAGGCTGACTTTGAGGTCATAGATATTATGGATGAATCTCATCCATATATTGAATTCTTGGGTATTGAATAAACCTTTGATAATAATTCAGTGTTAAACCTAAAGAAAATACATGTCATTACAAACAAACACCCTGTGGGTGGTCATTCCACTATATCCATATGAAGGTGACTACTACAATGAGCCCATGAATGAAGATGCACAAAGCTCAATCATTGAGAATATTTTTAAGATTATTGGGCCTAGGGAGAATTATATCAACCCCACTGCAGATGGAGAGTTAAGCTGAAGGTATCTAAAGTATTATAACAAATGTTTTGAGCAAGCCATGGAAATATGGTAGAACAATATATATGACATGTCAACAAGGAGATGCATGCATATATTTGTAGAAGAGCACACAAACAAAATTGTGTCCTATCGATATAATGGATTAGAGATGGTGAACAATTTTATTGCATGGATAAGGTGCATTCCCAAGCATTAGAGGTATCTCACACATGATACAATACTCATAGGAATTACTACACACTGGTGGGATACACATCGAGAACCGCATCGGGATTGGACAACTATTAAGGAATCTATGTGAGAAAGGTTCACAGTTGATACATAAATTTGAAAAGATATTTGTTTGTGCGAATGTTGATGGAATTCCATGCATCCATATTATACATGCCATAGATTCTTTCTCAAGTCAATAATGGGGAGTGGAAAGAAGGTTTCCCTCCAGAAACTGAGATTCTCCATCACACCGCGCAAGAGATTGAATGCGTAGGTGAAATCTTTTGCTACAATCTCCCTATTAAATGTAGAATCTTCGGCTCATCCTAGAATCACTAACCCCATTGATAAAAAATATGAAGCCTACAATAAGTACATAACCAACTATACTCGAGAGATAAAACAAATAGCATGGATATGCGTGAAGAGGTGTTGCGACCTACCTAGGGATGATGTAGTTCTTTATTTGATCAACACCCATATAGGGAGGCAGAGGAAACATGTGCAATGCCCCCTGATGACTCACATGTGTGAATGTATGAATATGTACCTATCACATTTTTTTCACCATGGTCCTGACCTTCTGACACATCAAGATGGTGACATTTCTGTTATAAACTACCTACACAATATATCATTCACATGGATGCCAAAAACATATGCTACGACCTTCTCAAAGAACTCGAACGTATGGAAATTAAGTTGGTTATTAACTATGATTTACTCCCTAATGAGTGATATGACTAACAGGATCACAAACGACTGTAGCAACTTCTCACACAACCTTTAAATAGCTAAATAGAGGATGACATTTCCAGAATACGGTACAAGTAAATACACCAGATGTCAGTGGCAGTTACTTCTGGCACACTGCCTAGATGTCTGATAGTACTCACTTGGTAAATTTCCATTTAATCCCATTTCTACTATCCCTAATCCCACGTCTTTTCATCAATCTATAACCCTCCAGAATTAGAGTGTCTAAGATTTCATGTTCAGTCTGGTCGCCCCAAAACAAAAATACAAGTAGAGAATGATGTTATCTCTTGAAGGAACCTCAATTCTATTCAATGGTTGGTGCTTGATGGTGGAATTGAAACATATCCCTCATTCACCTCCACAGACACCAACAAAGGTTATAGGTCGAGAAACTAGACGCAATCACATCTTATTTTGAAAAATGATGATCCTTTCTTACTCAAACTGTCCGCTTGGATAATTTGCAGCAGTTGGCTCAAGGACGAGAAAAATAATAGTTGTGGGGGCCTGTTGGTACCCAAATTTCTGGGTTAAATCTCGCGCATGCATAAACCAAGTTGTGCACACACATTCCAAGTTTTTTCCAAGTTTTTTAGGGAGAATAAACAAAAGTGCACGTCAAACCAAGTTTTGTCAATCACGCACCAAGCTTTAAGTCTACCAAGTGCACGTCAGTATGAGTTTTTTTCATTTGTGTCAGAAATCAAGAAGATTCCCACCAGAATCAAGAAATGAATCACTAGGAAATATTCCAAAATGATTACTTCCAACAACATATGAGGATGTGGGACTTCCATAGGATGAGCTGGCTAGGCAGTTAAGATTTTCATTGATACACAAATTCTACGTGGAGCGTTGGAAGAAATCAGAATAATTCCAGGTGTTATAGATTTATTAACCTCCTAACCACTAAGCCATCATCTCCTAGAGGTCACCTATCCAATCCATCAAAATTCACCACTTCTTCCCTGAGTTTCCAGCCAAATTCCAACATGGTCACCTTTTTCCTTCACTAAGGGTGCAACCATAAGAGATGGTCGCTCTTTTTGGTCTGCTAGGATGTGACCAATCACTCTATTTGTGTGTCTAGGTTGTGACCATGCCTAGAAACTCCAATTTTTGGATTTGGTTTTGATGGATGAGACTTCCCATTGATTTCTTAGGATTTACCCTTGAGAAGGCTTCCATTATGAGCTCAAGAATATTATCCTAATAGCTATATGGAATTATCCCTAAAGCCCTATAAAAACCAATTCATTCTCATGGGAGAGGGGGGAGGAAAGAGCTAGTAAATTTATGCTGCTACTTTGACTACCAAATTTTGGCAAGGAACTTGGAAAGATACCATTGCATCAACTTCTCAATATGTAAGTTGTAATGTTGTTTTAGTAATTAATAGAAGTTGTATTGGATGTTTCCCTCTATTCAATTGTATATTTGCTTGCATATATTCATTTGGATAAACCTAATAGAGTTATGTGTTATAATCTGTTAGTATATTTGTAATTGATTTGTATGCATCTACTTTGATCTTGGGAAGTATCTTGTTTTATTGTGTGCAGATCATTGTCTCTTGGAGCGGAAAAAATATTCACAAAAGAAATTAACAAGGAGCGTGCAGAGAGAACCTTCGGAAATCAAGTATGCTTCCTCATCACAAAGACTCCTATTTTCCTTTTTCATATAGATTAGATCTTGGAATTTCTATAGATTACACCACTATATCTATCTTACATAGGGTGACAAGTGGGTAAAATTTCGCTAGATATGTTGGAATCCCCCTAAGGCTATACTCAAATCAAGCACCCCCACTCAATGAGTAATGGTTCTTAGTGGGTGAGAGGGATCCTCTAAGTTGGTCCACATTGCATTAGAGGGAATGTAATAGAACTTCAACTATAGTTTTCCATGTGCTGGATTCCCGATGCATAACACTTGTGTTGGTGCGAAAATATGCTTTTGCATTGGAAAATGAACTACGATCGATAGTTGAAATATATTTGTCTCTGTGTATGGCTCAAAATTTTGAACCTTTTAACAAAATTAGCCACTGAGAGTTTGGGAGGAGCTTCTAGAATAATATCATGTTGATAGTGAATGAAGAGGGTGATCCAAAATCGATCATTGTATATACATTCTCATCATTTTTTATTCTTTATAGGGTGGAAAATTGGATATATGGACTTATACAAGCCATTTTCAAGGTTAATCATGAATCCCACTTGGAAGCATGAAAACTATAACATCCATTTTTGAGGGCTTAAAAACAAAATTTTTAGGGGTCAAAACTTGGCCAAAATATTATAGCAATTTTGTTACGATAAATTCTCTTCAACAAGAAATTTCTAATGGTTCAAAGAGCACCTCAACCAAAGTGTATGAGAAATGTATTCCCTTGACAAATTGACTTATGATTTTTCTAGTGCAACACCAAGTGGATGCCACATCAACTCCAAATATTCATACATGTGGATTTGGTCATGTGTGTACTTTCAAGAGGATTCTAGAAGGTCCAAACCATACTCCTAGTTAGGAGATGTGGTATGCAAATTGATGCAGGAGCATCATAAGCAGCCAGCCAAGCAACCATAAAGGCAAAAGACAGTTGGAAAAGCGCAACACACATTTTGCACATTTTGAAATGTTTTTGAAAAATTAATGAGAAGATATTAATGTAGTAGTTAAAGGAAGCGTACTTGCATGTTGTAAACAGATCTTGAGCGATTTTATCTCATCTGCCAGATGTAATAGACATTAATTCTGTTTAATGAAAGTAGGTAGATTTGAATTAAGAGATTAGATAGTTTTAGAAGCGTAGGAGGGAAAACGGATATAGACACCCTCACCCTCGTATTATTGTATCATGAGAATAGAAGAAGGAGAGTTTTTTTTAAGCTGAGAGCTGTAGAGAAGAACCAATGTACAGGAGAACTTTAGTTAATATATGAAGCTTTAACTCAATTTTCATGGTGTTATGATGCTTACTATTTACATTTTCTGAATGGTATGCTTACAGTTGTTTTATTCTCTCTTTTTATGCATTTGTTTCAATGATGTGTTGAATGTGTGATTTCATGTTAAGTATATGAAGTCTGAGAGAGGAGGAGAATGAGTTTCAATCATTTCTCATCCTGAGAGTTCCTGCAAGGAGTGCAGTGAAACGTCTGCAAGGTGTGTGTTGAAAAGAGTCTGAGTTTTATCTCAGAAAGCTCAGGAGAGATACCGTTGTTCTCATACCAGAAGAAGTGCAGGTGAGGTACAGATCCATGCAAGGTGTGCGTAGGCTAGTTGAAATCTTAAAAGTTATAAACTAAGGTGAAGGTGGAAGGACTGTTGTTGCAAAGAGTGCACAGAGTCGAGGACTCAAATAACTAGAGGTTATTTGAAAGATTGCCACAAGGAGTGCGAGCAGAATTCCTTTTGGGGACTTGAGTTTGCAAGTGAAATCTTAGAGGGATGACACCTTTTAAGTGTTCAAAGGGATATGAAAGTAGAAAGCATCTCATAAAATACAAGTTCAGAAGGGAGAACATCGATTCGTCTCACAGAAGTCATTCAGGAGTGAATCAGGTGGTTAGAATTCTTTGAGGAGAACTCATGAAATCATGGGGACCGTAGGATCTAGAGGAGCTGCAAGGTGGTTAGGAGTTGGACGAATCCACCACCTTGACATCAAGAATCAACGTGGACCATTGATCATGGTCTGTCTGAGCCATCAAATCATTTCGAGAATTCGGGACCCATAAGTTGGGAGTGCAGGTCAAAACCCTTGGTCACTCAAACTCCCAGTTCACGAAAAGGATAATCAAGTGTGAAATTTCATTATTTCAGGGTTCGGCATACCGAGAATCTTGATGACAAGGAGTCGTGGTGCTTATCATTGAAAATCCTGAAGTCATGAAATGCAACGTGCCTTGGGGTGAATTTCGGGATTTTGGTATTTCGACACTTCGAGTGTCAGGAAGTAGAAGAGGTAGTGATATTTGGAATCGAGAGTTTCAAACTTTCGGTTCGTGAAAAGCCAAAATATCCAGAGTCATTGGATCATGGAGGATCTCAATCGTAGATCACGTTGGAGGTGAGGTTTCGGGAATTCGGAGATCGGAGTTTTGGGAGGTGAGGAACCTTTCTGTTGTGGATCTTGCAAGTCGCGAAATCCCGAAGAGTGAAAGGAAAAATTTCTGAAACATTGAAGGACAATAGTCGTGGGCCCAATCGCATTTCGGGGTTCCAGGAGTCAAGAGACATAGTTGCATGTCAACGCAACTCTCGAAATCACAAAAAGGAAAAAGATGAAAGGTGGGTCCTAAGCATTAATCAGAGGATACGTGCGACGAAAGTCAAGGGAGTGGTCAAGCTTCGGGGAAAATCCTGAAAGACCTTCGATCTCACCAAAAGGGGAAATTTCGGAAACCGAAAAATCATAAGGGAAGAGGAACGAGTGTTGGTCGATTACTCAAGTTTCGAAAAGCCAAAATAAGTGGCAAAAAGAGGTGTGTGTTCGGCACATTGAAGGAGTCAACCCTCATTGATGGTTCAGGTTTCAGAGGTTGAAGAGACAAGGGGCTCGACAACAAGATTCGCGAAATCATGAAATCTGAAATACCGAAAGGAAAAGAAAATCCCCAATCATATTTGTTGGTCAGTTGTGGAAAACACCTTGTGTGTGTGTTATTCCCTGTGGGGAAACCAAAGAGTCAATTTGACTTAGGGGAAGATTTGGAATGATCCTAAGACTGGGAGGTCGCGTAGAACCTGCTGAGGCAGGGGGTGCTGCATCACAAATACCCTAACCCTAACCCTAGTAGATATGAGGACATGTTAAAACCTTAGATGCTAGGAGAGAAAAGGGTTCCATTCGATTTGCAATGACTTTCTATTCCATATTTCAATGGTGTGGAGGAGCAGTTTCTTTGAGTAGAGTAGAGGAATAAGGTTACCTTGTAGTATCTTATTCAAGAAACAATTTCTATCTACTCCATAGTCCATTGTTATTTTTCTCTATATTTTTCATTATAAATATTAGAAATAAAAGATCAAGGCACATTGTTGGAGTTTTTATTTCATACATTTATTTTGCGTAAAACTTGTTGTTAATAGTGTGATGTTTCCATTATTGTAGTTTATTTTTTTTCTCAATTATTTTGTATAAAGAAAGAGGTCTGATTATTATATTAAAGATTATAAATAATAAGTAGTGATTGTGTAAAAGAGTATAATATCATTTTGTTTGTATTGATGAACTATCATTTGGAATACCTAAGGTAAAGTTAAGTATTGTATTGGTATTAGAGAAATTTTTCTTTATTTTTTTTTGTGTGGAATCACGGGGTCTTCTCTCAATGAACTTGTGACATAGTGCCTTCATTCATGGGATATTAAAGAATACCCCTAATTTCACTAGATATTCATAAATACCTCCGAAAATACTTTTGTTGAACTCCCCTCCCAATACATATTTCTAATAAAAGAAACCATATTTTCACTAGATACCCCCTTTTATACCCCCTAAGATCCCACATCCCCCCCAATACCTAATATATATTAACTTTATTTTTCATAATTCAAAAACCCCCTTTATGAATGAACATGATAAGATATTGGTCAACAAGGTGAAGCCCTTGTGTGTGGAATAAATGCATTATTCTTAACATACTTGGGAAGTATAATCTAGCAAGAGAACTGTACCTTGTAGATACAAAAATTGGTATAAAGAATACAAGACAACAACTTGAATCCACAAACATTCTAAACCATTATGGAGTTATTTTGAAGGATGAATCAGAGATAAGATTTGTAATACTAGAAACACAAATCACCAACATCTCTAGGAGTTGGCAATATTAATGTCCACCCTAAAGAGAGAGATTGGACCCTTTGAGGAGTGGGGAAATCTAATGGGGATTTTTTCTATCATGGAAAATATGAAGATAAAGAAGACCCAAAGAAGGAAAGGCCCAACTTGAGAAACACATCTTTCCAAACTTTATTCAAAGTGGACATCAATTTCTACAAATGTGAGGTTGATGTTGTTACACTAAATCATTGGGTTTAGTACTAGAAGTTTATTTTAGTGTGCATAAAGTAGAAGAAGAGATGAAGATATTTTTTTCCTAACTTAGTAATGTTATAATTTTAGAAGTTACAATTATCTTCTTTAACATTCATTAACAATTGCATGTAATAGGATCATTGAAATATAAACAATCACATAACACAAGATATATCCTAGGAAACCCTCGTGGGGTAGAAAACCCAACAACCAATTCTTCAATATAGATTCCTTCAACCAGTACAATGTCACGTTATAGCTCTCCAAAAATAGACCAAGACCAAGATACCAAAGACCAAGAAACCAAGACCTCCTATGCTAGACCTCCTTTGCTATGCTCCAAATACCCAAGAGAATGTGAGTTGTGTGTGTATGAAAATGAGAGGAACAAGACCTCTATTTATACACATAACTTGAAACTCGAAGAGATGCAACCCTAAGAGGGGTCATTTTGACTTTTACAATAAGGATAACAATAAAATAATAATTTCTTTTGAACCAATTTATACAATAAAATTACAATAACCTTCTCTAGGTTTGACCAATACAAATACAAAAGAATATCTTCTATAGTTTCATCAAAAAATCAACACTCCCTCTTAACTAGGAAGGTAGTCTTTGTTGCCACATGAGATCATGACCATTAACTATTGAACATATGAATCTATACATCATCGGATATCCATAGTACAACATGACTTCAGAACCAATGCATCCAATGCCTATGGGTAGCTCTCAAATATATTCAACATGTCAGTATGACATCCATTACCCCACAATGCATCTGTACCTCATCATGTGCACCCCTATGAATTCACAACCAATGCATCCAAGACTTGTGGGTATCTCTCAAATAACTACAACATGTACGCAGTATATACACTACCCTGCAATGCATCTATACCTTGTCACTCCCTCTGAAGAGGGACCATGCCAAGCTTATCCCTGAAGTGCTTGAACTTCGTCCTCTACAGTGGCTTGGTCAAAACGTTCACAACCTGCTCTTCGGTAGTCATGTACTAGAGCCTCACTACTCCCATCTCCACCATATCCCTGATATAGTGATATTTGATCTTGATATTCTTCAACCTATCATAGAACACCTCTGAAAAGTTCATGCAACTCTGGTTGTCACACCAAATGCAGGTTTCCTCCAGTTTGAGACCAAATAACCCAAATATCAGCTTTCAAAGCCACACTTCTTCTCTACATACTGCACATGCTGCCACATATTCATCCTCAGCAGTACTGATTGCTACACATGAATGCTTCATGTTTCTCCATAAAACCATATTGGATCCTAGACTGAAGAAATATGCCGAAGTACTCTTCCGATCAATAATATTTCCAGCCCAATCTGAATCTAAATATCCATATAACCCGAACTCATCGTATGTCACATACCTGAGACCATAATCCAATGTACCTTTAAGTTACCTTATCACATGTTTTGTTGCGACCAAATGAACCTTCCTGGGATGCTCCATATACTGACTCAAGGTGCTCACAACAAAACATATATCCAATCTTGTGTTCATCAAGTACATCAACAAACCCACCATCTGCATGTATAAAATAACATCCATAGTCTCTGAAGTTATATCTTGCAACAACTTCATATTTGATACCATAGGTGTAGTCATTGCTTTGCAATCCAACATCCCAAACCTCTTCAGGATTTCCACTGCATACTTCCTTTGATTTAGAAAGATCTGATCATGTCTCTGCCATACCTCAAGACCCAAAATGTAATGCATCATCCTGATATCTTTCATCTCAAAATCAACAACCAATTTTCTCTTGCACTCTGAGATGATATTTTCCACACCTATTAGAAATAGGTCATCCACATACAACAATAGTATTACCGGACCATCATCTACAACATTAAATTAAAGGTTAGAATCTACATTGCTCTTTGTAAATCCTAAGCTCGTCAGAAAACTATCGATCCTAACAAACCATGCTCTAGGTGCCTTCTTTAATCCATATAAATCCTTCTTCAATTTACACACATGCATCTCCCTGTCATGTACCTCAAACCCTTCTGGTTTCTCCACATATACTTCCTATTTTATTTCACCATTCAAGAACGTTGTATTCACATCCATTTCATTACTTTGGACAACAAAAGTATAGTCCTGATCGAGTTATATCTCTCCACGAGAGAAAATATCTCCTCATATTCAATTCCCTCCTTCTGAGAGAATCCTCGATCCATAAATACATCCTTATACTTTTCAATACTTCCATCAACTACATCTTTCGTTTTGTAGATCCATTTTGAACTTACTATTGATTTCTCCTTCAATATGGGGACCACATCCAAAACATCATTCTTTACTATGGACTGATATTCCTCCCCCATGACATCCTTCCATACCCTCTTTTATGTAGCCTCTTCATAACTGGATGGTTCTGTATCCATGATATCACACAAACATGCCACATAGCTGGAATACAATTTCATTTTCTTACTTTCCCTGAGATATTTTTCTGGGGCACCATATCTTTCTGCATCTTTGATGAGCTCTTGTTCCCAAGCCGGTGACATCTTATTTCATACCTTTATTTCACCAAATCATATTTTTGGTGACCGGGAATATATATCTTGTATTCCTTCAATGTGTCATTGTAACCAACAAATATGCCATTCTTTCTGGATGGATCCATTTTTTTCCTCTTTTCCTTAGGGACATGCACACATATAGGGAAACCAAATATCATTAGATGGCTGACTTCCAGATTATCTCATGAAAAAATATCCTATGGTGCCTTGTTTTCAAGTACTTTGTGGGGACTTCTATTTTGCACGTACACTGCAGTATTTGTTTCTTCTTCCCATAGATGCATAGGTAGATCTTGATCATGGATCATATCCTTCACTGCTTCCATGATCATATGATTCTTCCTTTCTACTATTCCATTATGCTGAGGATTGTAGGGAGTAGAAATCTCCCTATTAATCCTAGATTCCTTGCAATATTCTTTGAATTCCTATGAAGTGAATTCTCCTCCATTATCTCATCGCAAGGTCTTTATCTTTCTCTCTGTCAGGTTTTCTACCAGTGCCTTAAATTATTTGAATTTTCCAAACACTTCATTCTTTTCCTTCAACAAATATATCCAAGCTTTATGTTAGTAATCATCAATAAAAGACACATAATATACATACCCGCTTAGTGAAGTTGTTGACAGTGGTCCACACACATCCGAGTGCAAGATGTACAATACTCTTTTGGCTCTGATATCACTATTGGGAAATGAGTGCTTCATGTTCTTCCCTTGTGTGCAACCTTTGCACACATCATCTAATTTTTCCTGGATCTTTGGTAGCCCCGTCACCATATTGCTCACACTCGGTAGGTCCTTGTAATGTAGGTGTTAAAATATCCTATGTCATAATTCACCAGGAATCACAGTGTTGTGAATTAATGTTGAATATGATTGCCCTTTCAATTTGTAGAGTCCTCCCTCTTGAACTCCAATCACCATAACATCATCAAAAGTGTTCCCTCTAGGCCACATAAGAACTTGTCCGTCAATAAATGCAACTCTGTAACCCTTCTCATCCAATTTTGAAAATGAGAGAAGGTTATTCTTCAATCCAGGAACATAGAGAACTTCCTTAATCTTCATTTTCTTTCCTGAGTCTAACTTGTAGGAGGCTTCTCCTACTCCTTTGATAAGATAATGATAATAATCTCCTTATTTCACCTTGTGCAGTGAATCCTTATGATTAAGGTTATACAAGGAGTCTTTATAACCTGTCATGTTCTTATAAGCACCACTATCCACCAGCCAAATGTTACTTTCATGAGTGATAGTTATTGTAAGGGATGATATAAGAACGTACTCCTCATAAATTGATTCATCTTCATTTGCAACCTTCTTGGGTGGCTCATCATATTCAACTATATGAACATGATGCCTTTTACCTCCTTTCTTTTCCCTTGGTCTCTGAATGAGGGAACAATTCCTAGCAATGTGTAACATTTTCTGAAAACAGAAACATCTAATATTTGGGTTATGTCTTCGGCCCTTCTGAAACTTCTGGGGTGAGGAGGGTTATTTCTCTCTCTTTCCTTTCCTAGTGTGGGCGTCTAGGGCTTGATCATCATCTTTCATCTTATTTTCTCTTGTTGTCATCCTTGCTTCTTCTTGGTTGGAATATTCCCATAGACTATTGAAATTGGGAGCATATCCCTTAAATAAATGCATCCCATGACCTTGGGAGGCCATTCAAGGTGGTCATCACCATTTATTCTCCATTCACTATATCACCAATGGCTTCTATTTTCTCATTGATCTGGTTCACTCTTGATAAGTAAGAGTGGATGGTTTCCGAATTCTGCATCCTCACGTTCTTTAACTGAGTTCTCAAGGTCATTATTCGGTTGATGTTGTCGCCTTCAAATAGTTGGGTTAAGTCATCCATCATTTCTTTTGGAATGGATAATGAATATATGTGATGAATAATATGGTCTTTAATGGATTCTGCAATCATCCTCTTTTCTTTGACCATATGCTTCTTGTGATTTTCTTTATCCTCATCTCTCTCTGGTTATGAAACCTATTCTTTAGTGAACTTATCTAGATTATTTTATTCTAGGAGGAGGGATACTCTATACCTAAACGCTCTAAAGTTTTCATCTCCCTCCAACTTCTGCTAAATCTTGGTTCTGGCAGTCATCCTTCCCCTAAATCAATAATTTTTTATTCTGAAGATGTCATCTAGGGAAAATATGTTCTCCACTAGGGCACACTTGTTGGTGGTATTGTATTGTCTGTAAACCACTCCTATCAAGAAAAAACAACTCCTTTTGTTTTCTATATCTGTGAACTGTCTTCTATTCATACCTTCTTTGATACCATGTTATAATTTTGTAAGTTACAATTATCTTATTTAACATTCATTAAAAATTTCATGTAATAGGATCACTGAAAGATAAACAATCATAGAACACAAGATATATCTCGGGGAACCCTCGTGGAGGATAAAACCGAACAACTAATTCTCAGTATATATTCCTTCAACTAGTATAATGTCACGTTATAGCTCTCCAAAAATATACCAAGACCAAGATACCAAAGACCAAGAAACCAAGACCTCATGCACTAGACCTCCTTTTCTATGCTCCAAATACACAAGAAAAGGCGAGTTCTGTGTGTATGCAAATGAGAGGAACTCGACCTCTATTTATACACATATCTTGACTCCCAAAAAGACGCAACCCTAAGAGGAACCATTTTTTCTTTTACAATAAGGATAAAAATAAAATGATAATTTATTTTGAGTCGATTTATACAATAAGATTACAATAACCTTCTCGAGGTTTGACCAATACAAATACAAAAGAATATCTTCCATAGTTACATCAAAATATCAACCAGTAAGAGGTCCTTTCCCAAACTTGGTGAGAAACCTATATGAATAGACTTACCAGGATGGATGGTGAGCCACCAATAGTTGAGTGAGAGGTGTTCAAAAACCTCTTCAAGTACCATTTTATCTTATCGAGTATGAAAAGGAATAGAATATACAATGGGAATACTACAAGTATAAGTAAGGAAATAGTTTACAAGAGTGCACTACATACCAACTTATAAAAGAAGACATTAAATTATAAATATCTTCCAAGAACTGAAATATAATCCTCAAGTATTTGGGTAGCCTACATAGCCATTTAACAGATCAATTTATTCTTTTGAAGTATAATTCCATTGATGACTCACGTGTGCAAGCACAATACCTACAGATGGAAAAGAATAAAGGAAATCCAAGAGTCTTAAATCATACATACCAACAGGTTCTTCTAAGGAGGGAAATAAGATGTGGAAAGGGAAAGGTAAGAAAAATTCTTGCATTGTACATCAGCTCAAGGATCCAAGTAACCACCATTACCATTGCAACATAGATGGTTATTACATAAAATATAAAATTTGGAATCTACATCTTAATTTGAATCAAATAAATTGTAAGAAGGATCCCTAGAAGAACAACAACATGTTGGGAATGGATTTAGGGACTAAAATAGAAGACAACTTCGATGCAAATGAAAATATTGTTTGTACTACAATGCAGAAGGAGGTGAGCATGGAAAACCTCCATCAAAACAAAGAGAAAGAGATTACCAAACTCCTCCATATCAAAATAAAGGTCAAGAAGACCAAGTCATATGCTTTGTTTGACTATGGTTCACAATCCTATATCACAATAAAGGACTTGGTAAGTAAGCTTGGATTAGAATTCCATGATCATTCGTGTCTATAGTCGTTGGAATGGGTGAATAAATATTTATATCTAAGAGTTATTAAGTAGTGGAAGATCACATTTTCTATTAATGAAAATTCCATTGATTAAGTGGAGGTAAATGTAGTGTTG